>JAGGCT020000938.1:0-25000 GCA_017654935.2 Phymorhynchus buccinoides
TGAGGTCTGACCAAACTTTTATATAGTTTAATAAATACTTTATTATCTAACCCAATAAAACTTATAATCATGCCCAGCATTTTGTTGCTTTTACTAATAGCCGTATTAAAAGTAATTATGAAATGTTAATCCAGAATCAAGATTAACATTTGGGCATGTCTTACTTATTGCTTTGTTTACACTCTGTTTCTTTCGGTTTTGTTTACTAATTTGCCTATTTATATAGGCCTATAGTTTGTTTCTTTGACTTAAATCAGGTGCTGAATTAGTTAATCCAGATTGTCTTGACGATTCAAGCAACTTGAGTTCAGTCTGAAGGCAGAAAGATTTGGGCATCTAATCGGAATGTTGTAATCAGTCTAAAATGACAACAGTTTTTCATACAGCCAATTTAAGATGGGCCAAATCAATCAAGATCAATAAAAATGAATCCGGATTATTAGGCCTAGGCCTACTAGGCCTAGTTTTTAGTCTCAACGATTTTGATTTTGCGATGGTTTTGTAATTGTGGACATAATTATTTGCTGGCGGAAGTGACGCACGATTTCATTTCGATCACGCGGAAAGTTGTTGTAAGACCACAGACAGAGCAAGAGAAGTAGAGCGTGTTATTGAACACACAAAAAAGTTGTAGATTGAAGCCCAGAAGTGAAATCATGGATCTTCATGACTTAAGAATTGTGCTGGGTATCATTTTCTTTGTGATCTGCTCTCAAGCATTTGCCCACAATGGAAATAACTCTGCGGCTTCGACTGGAGAAGCACCCACCGCGTCAACGCCCACTTCTTCCAAATCTTCTTCACCTTCGATAACGGCCTCGACATCTTTGTCTGGCTCGTCCTCAGGGGCACCGGCCACTGCAACCTCTTTGTCGCCCACGATAAGCACACCTTCAGCCGACGAAAGTAATTGAATGTTCTTGTGGTAGTTTTTGTGTGTGTAAAAAGGTATCGACTTTTTTTTAACAAAATCAGAAAATTCAAGAAAGTGGGGAGAGGGGGTTAATGAACAAAATGTCTGTTTTTGTGTGTGCAAATAGTCACTGTAAAATTTGTTAGAATCAGCGACTTCTATTCCGAATCGTGATCAAATTTTGGCTGTATCCACATTTACGACCGTAAGGTAGGGTGGTTATAAAATTTTAAAAAAATATTTACTTTTTGTCAAATCCTAATGAAATTTATGTCATTGGAAAGAGCCCGACAAGACCTTTAACATGATACCCAAATTATCAAAATCGGTCGAAAATTGAGAAAGTTACGACGTTTTAAAATGTTAGCTTTTTTTACATGAGCTATATAAGAAAAAGTTGATCAAGATTACCGGCCCTTACCGTATCAAGGTTTGGATGAATAAAACAGCCATAACTTTTTCTTTTTTTTACCAATAAACAAAACATTGGTACCAAAATAAAGCTTATTCAAAGGGGCAACATCAACCCCAAACATTAGACAGATTAGGCCTAAGCTTTTTGTGCGACTCACAAGATCGCAACATCAACATGCGCGTGACAGAAAACATGTCCGACAGTCTTCGACGTAACACCTCCCGACTTGTGGAGACCTTGAGCCATTGAGATTTATTCTAGATGCACCAAATTTGGTGTACTTGTAGAAAAATAATTAAATGTAACTGCGCATTTGTTTTAAAGAATTATATAATTACCGTTCAGAAATGATAAACGAATGAATTGGACCCAAATATTGGATCGCTTGTCTCTCGCGATCGGCCGTCTTAGCGTAAAAAAAGATCGTTCCCGAATGAACGAGTAGGTGTCTGCTTCCCGAAAGAAAGAAACTCGGATGGTCAGCGCCAAGAATAACCACCAATAAAAACAAGCAAAGGAAGTGACCGTTTGGCACATAGCCAAAATCGCGGTTCGGATTTTCAACGAAAAAAATCGCTGCGGCTTGACCTAATTCCGTCGTTCCTACCGTAAGGGAGATCATTTTATGGCACAAAAGAGTAGAGTGGTTGGGGTTTGCGAGTGCTTCGCTAGCCAGATTGGTCCAGCCTGGATACTACAAAAAAGCCTATGGCCAACTGTAATATACTGTCAATACCACCAGACAGTTAAAAAAAAAAAGAGTTCAAACTCTCATTTGCACTCTCCCAGTTTCCGTCGAGTTTATACTATTATAGCCTTCATAGGCTCCTTCGACGTACATATCCAGATCCAGAAAGAGTAAGACTAAGACAGGCTGCTTTTTCCATCAAAATATTATCATCTCCTACAAACAAAAAAATTTAGATTTTGCCAAAGTTTAGCTTAGAGTTAGAGTAAGGCTAAGAGACAAGGATCCAAATTCCAAGGGGGTTTAAGAAGGGGTTCTTAAGTACATGTATCTATGTGGAATGCAAAGAAAACAAATTTCAAATCATTGAGCCCTTAAAAAAACCAAAAGAATCATAATAAAATAAATCAAATAATTTATTTTTCCAGTAAATGCATGCATCTTTCCATGGGTGCAACCTTTTCTGTTTCACAAGGATTTCATTTTTTTTAAATTTACATGAAAAGGAAAAAAAAAGTATTTGTCCAAAAAATCTTTGACTTTTAGTTTGTCAGTTTTTGGTGTGTATCTACTAGATCTAGTACTATCTACTCTATTTTTCAGACTTGATAAAAACATTTGTATAAAATTGTGCTTTAAAATCAAACAAAAACTGTAAACTTTGTTTTGGAATGATAGTAAAGCTGCCTAAATAGTAAAATAGCTTCAATTTTTTGCTTCAGCTTTTTCAACCTCCTTCTTTATTGGGTGAACATGACTTGACATGTGGGCGGATTCATGCAGTGGCTTGGATGGTCTTTGTTTGTTTGTACAAGTGCTTGGCCTTGAGTCAAGCAGATAGACGTACCAGGAGGCTCACCTATGGTGGGTTTATTCACCCTTCGTTTGGGGAATCGTCAGACTATATATGAACTGTCTGGGATTGTCACATGTTTCTTGGTTACAGTGTGTCGAGGATGCCATCACCTAGGTATAATAATAGACATTTATAGAGTGCGTATTCTAGATGAACTACTCATAGCGCTTAACAAAACTAAGATTACTCCACATGCAAAAAAATTGCAAGATCATATCATACATATCGAATATACTCAGACATGTATGCTCACATTCCCACCGTCATCCCCACGCAAACACATACTTATAAGATATACAAACATGCACACGCACATATATACACAAACCACATCCTACCACAAACACGCTCACATCAACGCACACAAACTCACACAAAAAAGGTATGGAGAAGGCTGTCCAGTGGCCCTGAAGATGACTTTGAATTGAGGGGTTTAGTTACACCTACAGCGCATGCACAGCGGCAATCAAAGCAGAGAAAGAACTACGGCACCTGCACTTCCAGTTCCACCCACCTTCCTCTGCGATGCCGATGCCAATGCATCAATGATCAAGACAATGAATGACCTAAACTCAGATGATCTCCATCTGAATGAACCAGCACGGACTGCTGAACCCTATGTTCAAGGGTCTGCAACAACAACATTGGAAACTGAAGAGCACCTGTCATGACCAGAGAATGCTGATCTTCAGCCAATGTGTCTTTAAGAGCCAAGAGCTAATGAGATGTTAATCGAACAATGAAGTGATGAGCAGAGTTGGTTTTTTTACCAGAATGAGTCTTTCTCTTAATTTCTGTTTCTGTGGATTAGTCGAAATGGCCACTTTTGTGGCAATGTATCGACGTATTAAAAAAAAGAAGTTTACAAACGTTAGCAGTGATGTTTTATTTTAATACTTTTGTTTAAGGTTTTGGGGGGTTTTAAGTGATGGTAGAGCTTTTTCTGTGTGTGCTTTTTTTGGTACATCATCTAAATTTCAATTTGATCTATGTGTGTGCAGTTTGTGGGCAAAGCAATGGTTCCTGCCATGATTGTCTGGGTGTACCAGGGGCTAAGGTGAGAGTTCATTTAATTTTCATGTTTTATATATTTTTGTCGACAGTATGATTACAATTTTCTTTTGTTAATTACATAACATACTGTATGTGCATTTATCATTGGTTGACATTAGCCTGTAGTACTAGTAGGGGCCAACAGTAACATGCAAGCTCTAGTCTCTACAATAGATGATTTTCTACGGTCATGGAAAATCATGATACAGTTTAGTGTTTACTGTTTACTCTTTTGTGGAAGACTAGGACTCTCAAGCGAGGGGGACTTTGCACTGGCTCTAGTGCTGCATCCAAATGGATGGTTTGGCCTTTGGGGACCGTCCCCAACACCAGGCTGTCCTGAAATCCCTTTGGCCGAGAGAGTGGGGGATGTACCCTGGGCAAGGTATCTCCACTATGAACAAATTATAGCCCAGCCTGTCTGGAATAGCATCTGCCCCTCTGCTATCTGGCAGTCATGGTTGGAAATGACTGACAGACATACAACAATACAATATGTGCATTTAAATCATTACAAAATTAATTGGACTGTTTTTTTAAAGAAACTTTGAAACTTGCTGGGTTATTTTAGTTTTATGTTAGTGTTAAAGGGACACCCTGACGGATGAGTTTTTGCAAGAAACATGTCGAGATCACCAGGAAAACGTCCCTTAGTGGCTTTACAGAGATCGCAACACTCACTTTGCTCTGGTTTCCTAGAAATCAAACCATCAAATCGGCGATTCCTCCTTGGCTGAGGTGCTGAAAGTCAAATTCTTTGAGTGAAAGACAAGGCAATGGCCAGTCTGAGTCAGACCAAATCGTTTGCACAAAATGTCCACAATACAAGCCTGTTTTTTTTTCTGTTTTTCCGTCAGGGTGTTCCTTTAATGTAACTATTCTCAGTTTTTCTGTCTATATCAACATTTATAAATGATCGTTTGGGATATAATTTGGTGACAAAAAAGAGCAAGACAAGCTGCTCTCTCTGTCAATAAATTAACTTCTCTTAAGTGCGAAAATGTGACTTTTGCCCACTATTAATACATTCAAACATCATGTATTGAACCTATTAAAAAAAAGAAGTTTACAAACGTTAGCAGTGATGTTTTATTTTAATACTTTTGTTTAAGGTTTTGGGGGGGTTTAAGTGATGGTAGAGCTTTTTCTGTGTGTGCTTTTTTTGGTACATCATCTAAATTTCAATTTGATCTATGTGTGTGCAGTTTGTGGGCAAAGCAATGGTTCCTGCCATGATTGTCTGGGTGTACCAGGGGCTAAGGTGAGAGTTCATTTAATTTTCATGTTTTATATATTTTTGTCGACAGTATGATTACAATTTTCTTTTGTTAATTACATAACATACTGTATGTGCATTTATCATTGGTTGACATTAGCCTGTAGTACTAGTAGGGGCCAACAGTAACATGCAAGCTCTAGTCTCTACAATAGATGATTTTCTACGATCATGGAAAATCATGATACAGTTTAGTGTTTACTGTTTACTCTTTTGTGGAAGACTAGGACTCTCAAGCGAGGGGGACTTTGCACTGGCTCTAGTGCTGCATCCAAATGGATGGTTTGGCCTTTGGGGACCGTCCCCAACACCAGGCTGTCCTGAAATCCCTTTGGCCGAGAGAGTGGGGATGTACCCTAGGCAAGGTATCTCCACTATGAACAAATTATAGCCCAGCCTGTCGGAATAGCATCTGCCCCCTCTGCTATCTGGCAGTCATGGTTGGAAATGACTGACAGACATACAACAATACAATATGTGCATTTAAATCATTACAAAATTAATTGGACTGGTTTTTTTAAGAAACTTTGAAACTTGCTGGGTTATTTTAGTTTTATGTTAGTGTTAAAAGGACACCCTGACGGATGAGTTTTTGCAAGAAACATGTCAAGATCACCAGGGAAACGCCCTGTAGTGGCTTTACAGAGATCGCAACACTCACTTTGCTCTTGTTTCCTATAAATCAAACCATCAAATCGGCGATTCCTCCTTGGCTGAGGTGCTAAAAGTCAAATTCTTTGAGTGAAAGACAAGGCAATGGCCATCTGAGTCAGACTAAATCGTTTGCACAAATGTCCACAATACAAGCCTGTTTTTTGTTGTGTTTTTTTAGCTATTTTATACAGTTTGCCAAAAGGAGTTTCGCTCACAACAAAGGTAATAGCTCCTCTTTTTTTTTTTTACTGCAAGTGCTACAAAGAAGAATAAGCTTCAACCACTCTTGAGTGGCCTCCACCTACCCCGTCCCAAATGGTTGCTCTCTCCAGCAACTCCACCAAAGAGAAATCACCGTTTTGATGGTTTGATTTATAGGAAACCAGAGCAAAGTGAGTGTTCCGATCCTTGAAAAGGCTGTCTTTCTGGTGATCTCGACGTGTTTCTTGCAAAAACTCATCCGTCAGGGTGTTCCTTTAATGTAACTATTCTCAGTTTTTCTGTCTATATCAACATTTATAAATGATCGTTTGGGATATAATTTGGTGACAAAAAAGAGCAAGACAAGCTGCTCTCTCTGTCAATAAATTAACTTCTCTTAAGTGCGAAAATGTGACTTTTGCCACTATTCATACATTCAAACATTCATGTATTGAACAATGTGTTGAATAAAATCAAGAAAAGGATAAATGTCTTTTTAAAAGTAAAAAAAACATTTCCACAATCTTTTTCAAGTTTTCAAAATTTAAGTGAAAACAGTTACTCATTACTGCTAAATTATAATTATAGTTCTTTCTTACAGACTGTAAGTGCTATTTGATGTAGGATTGCATGTACATGTGGAAATTCTAATGTTGAAGATATTTGTTTTCTGTTTTTGTGCTGCTTTATAAAAAAATTAAAACTTATTTTACATCAGTTTTAGTTGTGTGTTTTTTGTTTGTGGCACAAGCCACAAACCTATAACTCACTTTGTCGGTTGGTCGGTCGGTCCAAAATTGTCGCACATATTGTAAAAGAGAAAGAAAAGCGTGCCACAGACGATTGCGAATCCGCGCTTGTTTCACTATGATGTGTGTTGTTGTGCAGTGCCTGTGGTGCAATAGTGACAGCACCTGCAAGGCCTACCCAACGAGCAAGGTCCTGCCCCCATCGGACATGTGTGCCTTGGATGAAGCCAGATGGGGGGTGTGCTGGTGTAAGTCATCAACAGTTTTTATAGCTGTACTGAAATATAGTTACTGTTAGAGAACCGATAACTCAAAGCCACTGGATAACTCACAATGATTTTTGGGTCCCAGCATAATAATCTCTATGTTGAAAAGTATTTTTACCACTTTCACTGCCAAAGTCGCATTTTAGCACCACAGTGATTTCACCAACAAGATCAAAATCACGCATGAGTTACGCATTGGACTGTAGAGGGGAAGTATTGTTTTTCGATTTTGATCTTGTTGGTTTTTTGCTCCTTTTGTTGCCTGCTTTTTGCTCCTTTTGCAATATTTGCTGTTTTCTTGTTTGTCTATGTCGATAAAGGCGCATTTACCGAAATATCCAGTAGTTTTGTTTTGTCTCTTGTGAATAAAATAATGTCACTTTACACTTGTGTAGTTGTTTGTTTGTTGTATGTACTGCAGTATAGTTACTGTTAAAGTACTATCCATGTACATCTTAACTAAGATTCAATTCCCATGCATGTGGCGAAAAACCAGATATAAGCGAACTTTTGCACAAATCTTTTGCACTTTGCGAATCTAAAGTAACTTCGAAGATTTCAAATAAATAAAGTGGAGAACTGATAACTCGAAAAATGGATAACTCAAAAACACTGGATAACTCACAATAATTTTTGGGTCCCAGTATAATAATCTTTATGTTGAAAAGTCTTTTTAACTAAAAATATTGTCTATCTCAAAATAAAATTTCAGTCCCTTCAATTTTGACTTGAGCGATTTTTATTGTATTATGTATATGCAGAAAAATTATTTGAATATCTTTGCAGCGAGTTTGCTAGTTTCCATGTCATAGTCTTTTGAAATTATATATCCAAGACACATCAGGGAGGGGGGAGGGGGGGTGATTGCAAGCATGTGTTTGTGTGTGCATGTGCCCGCATGTGTGCACACACTTTTTTGGGGTAAGTATTAAGCTGTCTGCATCACGTGTGTGTGGGAGAAAGAGAGAAAGAAGCGAGGGGTAGTATGTGTTAAAGAACTTGAGTACATGAATGCATGTGCGTGGTTAAAAAATGTCAGGTAAAAGCTGTGAATGAATGTTGTTCGCTATATATGTTTGTTTTCAATGGTTTTATGTTTACCTATTCACATGAATATGATGTACTGGTGTGTTTATGATCATGTTGTTATCCATAGTGGATATATATTTAGCACATGGGCCCACACTTTTTATCGGGGAAAATTAATCTGTGTCATCTGGTATCCTTAAGCACCGGTATACAGTTTTTATCTCAATCTGTCAGAGTAACACAACTCTGTCGCCCTATTTCTTGATAAAGGACATGACCACACTATCACTGTGAATCACTATCAGTATGCTTTATCGCCACAAACAATTTTGTCTTTCAACAGTCTCCTTATTTTCCCAACATTTCCAGTTTATCAATTCTTTCTCTCTCTCTCTCTCTCTCTCTCTCTCTCTCTCTCTCTCTCTCTCTCTCTCTCTCTCTCTCTCTCTCTCTCTCTCTCTCTCTCTCTCTCTCTCTCTCTCTCTCTCTCTCTCTCTCTCTCTCTCTCTCTCTCTCTCTCTCTCTCTCTCTCTCTCTCTCTCTCTCTCTCTCTCTCTCTCTCTCTCTCTCTCTCTCTCTCTCTCTCTCTCTCTCTCTCTCTCTCTCTCTCTCTCTCTCTCTCTCTCTCTCTCTCTCTCTCTCTCTCTCTCTCTCTCTCTCTCTCTCTCTCACACACACACACACACACACACACACACACACACACACACACACACACACACACACACACAGAGAGAGAGAGAGAGAGAGAGAGAGAGAGAGAGAGAGAGAGTGTCACAGTGTGCACGTGGTGTATGTGAGTATCCATTTGTTTACAAACAGTACTCATTTCCCCATCGCAACACTATTGCTTTGATTGTTCTCACTATTGCCTTGATTGTGCCCCTTTCTAAAAGCGAGGGGAATAAAGATCAGAGTGATGGATAATGTGAATATGCACCTGACATGTTAACAAATTGGGGAATGAAGTTATGAACATTGAAATTGAATTTTTTTTTTTAAAGACTTTCTTTGTAGAGCTGCCTTTGTGGGATTCTGTAATAGGGCATTTGCCACAAGTGTTTGTACTCTATAAGTGCCAGACTATTAGATTGCCCAGGCTCGTTCTGCCCGAGTCACGCTGACCTCTCTAGTTCAACTCTCTGATTTCAACTCAGTGAAATTGAAGGTCGCCGGCATGCGTCAAATGCCCTAAAAAAGTTGCAAAGTGCTTAGACTGAGATTTTCACATTCGATGTTGTTTGTTTGTTTGTTTCAGTGAACTTTGAGGCCCTAATTATCAGCGTCAGCACCATAGGCGGCACCATTATCCTCACCATCACTGGCTGCTGTCTGTACTGCTGCTGCTGCAAGAATAGAGGCAGAAAGTTAGCCTGCCATTTCTTCTTCTTTCTTCATCACGTTACCTGATTAATATCGTCTGTTCAGTTTCTCTTTTAACCCTTTCAACGCCAGCCATCTTTCAGCCAAAACTTTCCATGAAACTTACCTGGGTAGAGAAAAGATTCTGTCTGCAATATTGGGGATTCCTCTGTGACATGCATAAAATAGGGCCTATCCTTACCTCCCAGAATTAAGAACATAAGGTCACTGGATACCAGATCCTCATTTGATACCTTTCAGTGACATGGGTGACCAATCATTGTGGTGCCGAAAGACGACAGTGGCAATGAAAGGGTTAAACCATTTTTTTTAAATATCAGTAAATTTTTCACGTCAGAATAACTCTTCTAGCACTATGGTAGAATACATTCGCCCGGTACATCACTCTACACTCCCACCAAATGCAAAGACATTCGCTGCCAAGTACCCCGCCGTATGTTTGTCTGTATTTACGAATACGAATACGAATACAAATGTTTAATGAGGGTAAACGGATAAGCTCAAGCTTCTTTACACCATGCCCTCGAGGGGAAAAAGAAAAGCCAAATAAGAAGAAAAGGAAAACAAAAGAAGTAAAAAATGCATAACAAGAATAGAAAATAACAACAGGCATGTTCACAGTAAATTGAAGAACATGCGAAAAAAATTCAAGCTCAAACGAAGAGCTCGTTCATGTACTCGCACACACACAAAACATACAGCATATCCTATAACTATACCAAAACATGCATACCTAGTCTCTCGTGGTGTGTTCGAACACACAGGTGCAAATACGCTCATGGTCCAATGATAGAATACAATACACTAGTAACCCCACGTTATAGAGAAACATTGTATTTACGTAAAGGAAATAGAGATTGTCAGTGACTTTCCTGTTAAAGAAACGTATGCACACTCGAAATAACAGTTACCTCCCTCTTGTCGGTTTAGATGCAGCGGATAACCAAGAACGTTGAACAGTACATGGCGTTAGAAGAGTTTAGTTGTAGTGTTGCACCAAAGACTGTATAGGGGAAGATAAGCATCCGGTCTCTCTTCCCTATATGAGTAGTGAGGACAGAAACACCGGTTCTTGATGCATGTATCATTTCTCTATTCCCTGCAAAATGCAAGATCATTCCAATCTTTATTCTAAATGCACAATGAAGCTTGCTACTTTAGTACATATATACAGAAAGTAAACATAACTAGGTTCTATTTCCTAGTTGTAGTGTTGCACCAAAGACTGTATAGGGGAAGATAAGCATCCGGTCTCTCTTCCCTATATGAGTAGTGAGGACAGAAACACCGGTTATGTCCCTTTTAAACAGGACACATTTTACACGTCGATAGGCCAGTTGAATTCTCCGTTCAAGTTCCAGTCTGAGTTTTTGGATAGCCTCCACTGTGAATAATGTACTGTCCCCACTAACGATAACTCTATCAGCCCGGTTCGCCGAGCTCTTAAGTAACCCGTCTTACCCTTTTAGAATATCTTTGGTTACACTTCTTTAGGCATAGTGGGTTTTATGTTGTTGTTGGTTGTTGCTCTTTTTTCTTTTCCTTTTTTAAACTAAGACATTGTTTGATGGTTACGGATGTGGTAATAGAACCTAGTTATGTTTACTTTCCGTGTAAGTACTAAAGTAGCAAGCTTCATTGTGCATTTAGAATAAAGATTGGAATGATCTTGCATTTTGCAGAGAATAGAGAAATGATACATGTCTATGTTGATATAAGATGCATTTCAACATGAATAAGTTACATTTTTTGTAGCATTTATTTTCATTGCCTATTATTTTCAACTCAATTAGTTTTAATATTATTGCCATTACCATTTCTTACCTAGGCAGATATAAGCGGTAAACATATTGAATAAATAACAAAACGTGAAGAAAATCAAATTATTTTTTTTAAGATGGTCTTTGTTTTCCACTTTAACAAAGATCTGCAAATTGAGTTTCCACATTAAAGACCCCCCACATCACGTGTCACATTCCCTCTTATGCTAGGAAGGTTTCTTAAGATTTCTTACCAGCTATAAGAGGGAAAACACGTGAAAACCGTGATTTTGACACGTGACGTGCTGTGTCTTTACGTAAAATCTGCAATTTTTAGTCTCTGTATTATCAAAGATCCTCAATTTAACTCTCTAAATATAAAAAAAATCAGCAATTTTTTATTCTCCATATTACGAAAAGTCTGCTTGTTGACAGGTACGAGAAAGAAGATGCCCGGTACAATGCTCAGAAGATGGAACGCAAGGCCAAGAGCGATGATCGCCGCACCGAGAGAAAGGAGAGGCTGGATGAGATCAGGCGAAAATATGGTCCGTACTTCGTGAGAATATGCTGTATTTTACAGACTATTAGTGACCCAGCACCACGAAAGGGCCATTAAGTCGCTGGGATAGTTTATTGCAACAGGCTTGCAAAGTCAAAAATCTTATTTTTTGTAAATTTTGAGTTATGGGTATTTTCGTGTTCTCCAACATCTTATCTTTCATATTTGTAAAGGATGACCTTTAATATGGTCTCTAAATGGTCTTATAAGTGTTTTAAAATGAGTAGGTCAATGCATTTTCTTCAGCTAGGCTAGATTTTAGACAGTGATTTCTCAAAATGGCAGACGCTTACCCTACTAACTCTGAATGCTCATAACTCTGGAACGGAAAAAGATACAAGAACGGTACTTGTATCATTAGAAAGAGAATTGTCTGAAGTTTTCAATGTATAATTTTCTCAGAATTGTCAGTTTGGCACTTAATGTCCCTTTCTTGGTGCTGTTTCACATAAGGCACGTCATAATACAGTGGGACCTCCCTTACAAGGACCCCCCCGTTATAAGACTCCTTCCCACTTTAAGACCTACTTCTCTGAGACATTGCCCTTCTTTGTAAGTATTAAGATTACCTCCCTTATACAACTCCCTCCCATTTAAAACCTCATTTTTGAAAAAAAAATTTAAAGATTCTGATCGCTTCTCGGCCTTTTGGCTAAGACAGTGATTCAGGAACATAAATTTTTGTTTATACCCTGGTTGGTTTGTTCAGCCCGTCGTACATGGCGAAAGCCGATACGCGACGTTAAACTGAACTTCCATCCTTTTTTTTAAGGTCTTATAAGAGAGGTTCCATTGTATAAAGGCGTACCTCCCAAATTTAAGACAAATTTCTGTTTCATTATAGTATTTTGCTTTATTCAGTTATTGTTGGTCAAGAGGTGTCGTAAGCACAGTATTCTTAAGGATTTTAAAAAAAAAGTTTAAAGACATTAACTTTTTTCATTATTGTTGTTTTGTTTATTGTTTTTGTTGTTGGTCGGGGGAAGGAACTTTGGTACTGCGGCTTATAGTTTTAAGTTGAAATAATAGCCCCCGTGGGGATACTGGTGGGAGGGGGGGGGGGGGGGGGGGGGGGGGGGGGGTCCATAAAAATAGTTCCCCACCTTCTGGAAGTTGTAACTTCCTTTAATCTCTCTCTCTTTGACTGCCTTTTTCCTTGCTTTGTATCATCTACTAATAAGTACCATCTTTCTGGCTATTGACCCATTCTCCTGCCTTTAAAAATAAAATCTTTCATATAGTTTCCTCTTTTGAGCTCCTCCGAAATCAGAATGTGTCGGCTGAATGCGGCGAGGACACCAGTGAAAACTGAAAAATGGACACATACGTACCCATTGTGGCCTTATGGACCAGGAACGCAGAAGAAGCAGTAATAACTAAGTATACGGAAAGCTACGTAGGAAGTAAGCTTCTTTTCTAGCTTAAGAGAATTAGGTTGAATTGTTCTTGTAATCAAAGCAAAGCATAATGCTGCAAACATTCTTCTTCTTCTGCGTTCCCAGTGGCCAAACATGGCCATTTGGGGTTGGTTACGTATGTGTCCGGTCTTCAGTTGCCTGGTCTCCCTGCTGTCCTCAGCCGACACATTCCGGATTTCGAAGGAGCTCATTGACAGTATCTGTGACGTGTACGGGTCTGTCCACCAGGTGTTGAATCGAGTTTTCCTTCTCATCGAATTAGGGGTTTTACGGCTCCCCAGCCTGACCGGTCTAGCTCCGACCCCCTTTGAGGGAGGGGCCAAGAACTAGTTTTATATCGCGCCGGTTGTACACGCGTGTGCCGCGTTTGCCATGACTAGGTCATGCCCACTCTGCACCATGTCCCCGCAGGAACACCCACATTAACGTGGCGGGGAGGTGCGACTACGGAGTTCACTCTTACATTAGGGACGCACTGAGGCACCCTAAGCAAAGACACTGAAAAGAAAAGACTAACATCCGGTCCCTTTTCCCTATATGAGTAGTGAAGACAGAAACACTGGTTATGTCCCTTTTAAACGTGACACATTTAGGTTAAAAACACGTCGATAGGCCAGTTGAATTCTCCGTTCCAATTCCAGTCTGAGTCTTTGGATAGCCGCCACTGTGAATGGTGTAACTACCCCACTAATGATAACTCTATCAGCCCGGCTCGCCGTAACTCTTAAGTAGTCCATCTTACCCTTTTAGAGTCTTTGCCCTAAGTGAGAGATCTTCGCTGGGCATGCAAACATTCAAATCCTAATGCCCGTTTTTGTTGCAGGTCTTGTGAAGGATGAGCCATACCAGCGATTCGATTCCTGAGAAGATGGCAATCACTTGACCCTGGCTTCATGTGGCTACCCTCCTCTCCGTTGGCATGCTTTACCTCCTACGATTTTTACCGATAATTTTGTTCATTTGTGTGGGGTTTGGTTTTTGCTTGAAGAAGCACTGTATGTTTTCTTTTTTCTTTTTCTTGTTGTGATGTAGTTGTTTGATATGAAATTGAAAATGTAGAGACAAGAAAAGCGCAGATTTGTTTGAGAGATGGATCATATAATTAAGACAAGTCCTATACTTTTTTTCTGTTGTCTGCAATGAGGCTGTCTTGGCAACACAAAAGGGCAATAATTTTAGGACTGAGTTGACCATGCCACCTAATGACGAGTCAGGGGCAGATCATTTTCTGTGGCTATTTGCTACAGGGGTGCATGTGGGTGTGCCTGAAGCCTGAATTCAGGCAATTTGATGCTGGGGCAGGCAGTGGTCTGCCTGAAGATAAGTCTATTCTGTTGCTCTTTTTGCTCTTAAATTGACCATTTTAGCAAGGCTTATGATGGGAAGATCTGGCAAACGCTTTGGTCACCGCATGCACTCATGATGCTACTACTTCGTGACAGGCAAGGGTGATAATCTTATGTTGGTGGCGCACGCATCTCGTTGCACTAGACAGGGGCGGATAATTTTCAGTATGATGCCTCATTATTAGACCAGCATGAGATGGTTGACTGTGATTCAACTCTCAAAATGTGCCTTATTTGTCAACCTCTACATTTCCTATCTTTCATATCAAGGTTCAGCAGTCATCTTTTTTATCGTTTGAAGGTTTGTTTAACGTCCTGTTAGCACGTAGCTCTTCAGGACTCATTTGTATCAAAAAAATGTTTTTAACAAATAGCACACAAACACACTAAATGTCAACTTGTGGCAATAGTAACAGTAATGGATAATAGTATGTAATAGTAGTACCAGAATAAATTGTATTAATAGAATAATACCATCCTCATCATCTTCATCTTGTTAATTTTTATCATGTTTGTTTCATTTTCATTTTCATTTAATCTTGCACAAGTTGCATGGTTGTTTGCTGGTGTTTTGGGTTCTATTTTTTAGTTGTATTTTTATGTGTGTGACTAAGTTTGCCATGATGATTTGACAATCTACATGACTGTAATTATATTATTGCTTTATTTCTGTTTTGCTTGGGCATGAAAGGCAACGAAATGGTGTAATTTATTCTCTTCCAAACAATCTAACCTGTAACTTGTAAGCAATACCACCATCACCCCTCACTCCCCAAACCTTCAAAGATTTCTTAAAACATTAATGTAGTGAAGGTAGTTCTTCATCTTTGGTAAACTTTTTTTTATTAAAAGAGTGGTTTTCTTTGCAACCTCTAAACAAATATTTAGAGGGGCAGCATATTGTATAGGGAAAAAACAACCAATGTGGAGTGCTTTCCCTTAGTACGTTTCAGAATTCTACCTGTCTGCTCAGGGTTTTTTCTTTTTCTATAGACTTTGCCAGGGTATGTAGTGGAGCTGCTGATTTCAGTTGTTGTTTTCTCCAAGATATTCTATCAGTTCTTTCATGCTCTGTTTCTTGTATTCATAGTCGTTCAACTTCTAAATGTGATTTTTAAGAGAAATTGCTTACTCGGCAAGCTGTTGTGTTCCACATGAACTAGTCAGTTGTTTAATAAATTGCTTTTATATCTGTATTGTTAAAAATGTGGGACGTTACAGGTTACACTGCCTCCGGGCATTGCCTCCAGGATCGTTCCCATCATCTTTATATCTACTAATGTTCCAGACCAGAGGACATTAAACAGATTTTCATTAATGAATTGCTCCAATTTTTAAGGTTTTACTTTCAGTATTGTTAGAACTTTTTTTTTACATTATTTCTCTTTTCTTTTCCTTCAATTTAAAAAAAAAAGTCAATGGACAAGTTTGAAGCCACACATAAGAAAATGTTGAGTGTGATAGGGGTGGGGGTGGGGATGTATGCAATTTACAAATCTGCATACAGCACCACATTGCTCCAGTTCTAAAGATAACACAAAATGTTTGCTAGCAGCTAGTGTTTAATTGGCCTTTCTATTTCTATTGAACAGTTTTCTATGAATGTGTTTTTTCTGTTATCTCCACCAATATTAACTGCTTTTTTCTTTAAAATCAATGCACTGAGAGGTTGAATGAGAATTTATTTTTAATCAGGGAAATGTTCTTGGTCACAAAAAATAAATGTTTTATAATCACATTTATATTCAAATCAATCAATCAGCTTGACTGCTAATGGAGATCTAAATAAAAATGTGGAGTCTTGTTGTTGTTATTGTTAGTAATTAAATTGATTTTTTTAATATTCAGTATATTCTTGTTCGATTTGACATATGCATGTAACTGTTATTGATGTTATTGCTGTTGACAATCATTACCAATGCTCATTTTCATTACATCTTTGCTATTTTTGTGGATTAACCCTTTCACCGCCAGCCATATTTCAGCCAAAATGTCAAGTAAATTAACCTGGTTAGAGAACAAAATCCTTCTGCAGTATTGTGGATTCTTCTGTGACATATATAAAGGTCTATCCTTACTTCCCAAAACTAAGACAATAGGGTCTTTGGATTAGACCCCAATTTGATGCCTTTTAGTTTTTTAAAGGGTTAATCATTTGTTGCTGAATTATGTGTGTTGCAATATTTGAGGTTTCTTTTCAATCGTGTCACTAAATGATTTCTGCATTGATTACATGATCTACGGTTGTTAAATATGATATTGACATGTGAAAGTAAAAGAAGCTTTATCGTTATTGTTCAACTATCATTTTATTGTTGGAAAATCATTTTTGGTGCATACATTCCGATTCATGTTGTCGCAACCTTGAAAACTTTGTGTGCATTGCAATGCAGTTTTCTTTATGTTCCATTTCTTACATACATACAGGGGGGTTATTGATTTACAGAGTGTTTAAACTCAAAGTGTGATGGGGTTTTTTTTAAATATCTGTTTTCTGTGACAATACTCATGCCAAAATCCAAAGATGCCATTTTTCCATTCTTTTGATGAATTCCGTTTCTTTCAATTTCAATGTCACAAGTTTATAGCAGTATTAAAGTTGCGAGAAGTTTGGCTCGTTCAATTTTATCAAAATTAAATACCAAAAAGAGATGCAAATACCGCTTGCTTGTTGATGCTTAAAAAAAATTGGTTGTGATCATACATTATTAATGTTTTCAAAGGCTAGTGTAACCATGTTATGATCTCAAACGTTTGATCCTTGGTTTTAGATTTAGAACTTTATGTTCTACAGTCCTTCACAATATGGTCTTCTTCTTCTTCTTTCTTCTTCTTCTTCTTCTTCGTTCGCTCAGACAGTTTCCTGTCATATGAGCACAGATGCGTTATGCTGCCGTTATGCGCCTAACTAAGTTAAGCCCAGCATATCCGACTTCGGCTGAAGAAATCTTTGTAAGAATTTATAGAAAAAAAAGGCAGGAGAATGGGTCAGTGAGATAGAAAGATAGCAGATGAAGTAAGCAAAGGGAAAAGGCAGAGTCAAAGAGAGTGACAGATTAGAGGAAGTTACAAGCACAGAAGGTGGGGGAACTATTTTTACGAAAGACCTCCCGGTATCCCCACGGAGAGGTCATGTTTTATTTCCTTTTAAATTGAAATAAGCTGTTGTTATAGGTCACGGCAACAATACGTGTAATGTATTTTCTACACAAAGTTCAACGACAGGGCTTTCAAATTGTTGTGTGAATGTCCACTGAACCAAAGACAGTGTAATGAAATTGATACCAAGTGCCTTACGTTTTCATATGTTTATATGGTCTGAAGCTTGATTGTTGAAAGGAAGTGTCATAAATTTGATCCAGATCACTGCTTTGCAGCGTGTCTTTGAGCCATTCTTCTTGCCATTCCATGATGCCATGCACTGTGTTTGTTGCTTTGCAATTTATATATGACTTTGTTTCTTTCCTTTGTTAGTCATGTCAGTGTCTACCATTGTTTATTTTTGTTGTTGTTGTTGGTTGTTGTTTTTGTGTGTGTGGTTTTTTTATTCCCAGTTCTATTACATTGGGAATATCGTCAGTGAAATTTAAAAAAATCGTATCTCAATTTTGGTAGTTTTGAGAAATGTTTTTAAAAAATTAAAAAAATTAACTGCGTTGACCACGATTGATTAACTATGATGAATATGTTGTTCAAGACATTGCGAGTTTAGTCCTGCATATTGTTAAAATTACTTGAATTGGGTTTTTTTAGATTTGAAAAGAACAAAGATACGAGGTTTTTGTCTGAATTTGGGACTTGTGAGATTTTCATCTATTTTCACAACCTCATTTACCTCAGACAGAAAGTCGTTAGACATACGAGCTTTTGATGGAAGGTGGCGGGAAAAATTAGAAAACTGACTATGTATACTCAAAACCCCAAAAGATCAAGATACAAGGTTTTTGAATTTCACCGACGATATGTAACAATTATGTGCTCATATTATGTTTCTCTGTCTGTCCACAAAAATGTGTTCCGTTCACTACAGCCTATATAACTGTGCTGATCATGGTGCATGAGGCAGAAAACAAACCATCAACAAGTGCAACGCCAAGCGGCTGCAAAGTCCCCTCGCAGCATCGCCGAGCTACTCCGAAATCGGAATGTGTCGGCTGTACACATACATAAAAATGCATCAAAACAGCACGTAACTGAATAGTTTTTTATATATAGCCTTGGGGTTTGGACCCGTGATTTAAGCGCGCGCGATCATGCGCACAGAAAAATTCAAGAAATGTGAAAAAAACTGCATTGAAATACATGCAAAACTTCGCGAGATATTAGCGATTATGTGCTTCAGGGTTTGAACCCCGTAACTGGCGCGACCTTGACCTTAACGTAAAACTAAATACATCCCAGTGGATAGCTTGCATCTTGGCAAACTACTATGCCAAATTTGATGATAATAGACTGAATAGTTTTTGAGAAAAACGGACGAATAGCCGGACAGACGAAGGCACGCCGCCGGCCGGCCGGACCAGACAAAAACAATAGCTCCCCAAACCTTCGGCTCGGGGACTAAAAAACGATGTCTTATCATCAGATTCTGTTCTTTTGTGTACTCAATAAGCTTTGTGCTAATGTATCTCACCGTCATTTTGTGTATTCTGTAAACTGTATTTTGAATGTATGTCCCAAAAAAAAATTTTATTGGAAAATTTGACATGCACTTTTGAGTTAATTAAGCCAGTATTAAAAACAAAGATGAGCTGTGCGCAATGATTCTGAAAAGAAAAAAGTTTTGATTAACCGTGTTTCTTTCCAATTGTTATATTCTTAGTGCTATGCATTAACTATAAGTTTGATCCATATTTATTTTCTAATTGTGCTAGTATGTGCTCTCTCTCTCTCTCTCTCTCTCTCTCTCTCTCTCTCTCTCTCTCTCTCTCTCTCTCTCTCTCTCTCCTCTCTCTCTCTCTCTCTCTCTCTCTCTCTCTCTCTCTCTCTCTCTCTCTCTTATACATGCACAGGCACAGAAGAGACACGTTAACTTTTGTGTTTTCTGCTGTTAATTTATACAATCATCAGAGATTTGAAAACTTCAACAAAATAGCGTAAAAATGGTGTGTAGAAAAAACAAGGTACCTGTGAAAAGGAGAAACTTCAACGTTTCGTGCCCAAAGCACTTAGTCATGAAGTGAAGACAGCAAAGTTGGCAGGTTGTAGATCTTTCGTCTTCAACAAAATAGTTGGTCTTATTGATAAAGATTTCAATCTTTCTTTCTTTCTTTTTTTTGATAGTAGACTTGCTTATTGTGATTATGAAAAAATATGCACTGTTATTTCACATATCAGAATTTGAGCCAAATAAAGATTAACTGACGACATTTATGAGACTGAATCTTGGAATGGTATGAAAGGAATCTCAGGCATCAGAATTGTCAGAGGATTAAGAATTTGGTAAAGGTAAAGATGTGCCCTCCCTGCATTTCTCGGTTAATTGCAATTTTCCGTTTTTGCCTTTCTTACCAAACATATAGCTGTATTTTATTAACCTTTTTAGCTAATAACCTTTTTGGAATAGGGTGGCAGGGTGGCACATCTTGACCTTTACCAAGAATTTTATTCAGTGTTATCTTTCCTGTTAAATAGCATTTTAACTTAAAGTGATTGATCACTATGACAACCTTTTTGGTGATGTCCGGAGCTCATTTTAGTGTTGTCCCTCTTCAGTCTACGCCCTCAACAACCCTTTACTATGGGTTGTTTCTCCAGATGATTTAACTTCAGACTATTCTGATGCCTGATTATGAAAAGAAATGAGGTCATCTTTAAACATTCTGTTCTGTTGTGCTGATGTCTTATTATATTATATAAGAAGTTATACTGCTCCAGTGAATTAGCTCTTTAGGTGGAATTATGGTCCTCAGCCCTTGACACAAGGAGGTGTTTCATTTGAAGACAATTTCTGAGCAACAGCAATCTCTCTCTCTCTCTCTCTCTCTCTCTCTCTCTCTCTCTCTCTCTCTCTCTCTCTCCCCCCCCCCCCCCCCCCCCCCCCCCCCCCCCCTTGTGAAACTGGAATCTGGATCTGGGTTTGCATAAATAGGATGTACATGTAGTAGTAGAACTCTAGTTAGGCCATTCATAGGGCAACCCCTATCCTGAATGAAATAAAAACACCCGAAGGTGCTGATGGGACCCAAGAGATGCACCAGCCACGCCTGACCTATCAACACGAGGGCAGCCCTGCTCTTTCTTTCATCTCACAACCACCGTCATCATTTTGATGGTTCTGTTGTATACCCTTGAGGGACTTCCAGGCAGAAACTGAGGGGAACAAAGCTATGCATGACCAAAGCCGCCCGGATAATCAGCGTTGATGTTAACTGGAGCCATGAAACGCTGGGGGAGATCTCTGTCTTTTTAGTTCATTTATTTTCAGTTGCTTCTTTCATTTTGTTTTATTTCTCTTCCTGCTGCTCCACACCATGCTGTTTAATTATCCAGTTGGATAGCTCAACGTTACGAGTCAGATTAAGAGTAAGACTCAGATGTGGTTGGGGGGGGGGGGGGGGGGGGGGACAAGCAAAAGTCAGTGGTCAGGGTGGGGGGGATGGGAAAGGTGTGGAATAGAGATTAGGGTTGGGGGGTGGATAGAGTAAGAGTAAGGGGGGCTGGGGACACACACCCAACAACAACATACAGTATTTATACTGCGCTAAATCTTGATAGAAATCAAATTGAAGCACATACACACATTAAACGTTCTTAACGCATTCAAACAAAAATGCTATGGAAAGCAGATAACACACACACACGTTTGACAAATAGACCTAAAAGGCAAGAAAGAGGAAGGAAGGAGAGAATGAGCTTCAATAACGAGGTAACAGGTGGGTTTTAAGCAGAGAGGGTCGGTCGCTGACGGAGGGAAAGATGAAGTTTTGTTCCAGGAGGTTGGTCCTGAAACAGCAAAAGAGCGTCGACCAACAGCTGGAAGCTTATGCCTAGGGATCTGGACAGATAGAGGGTCAGAAGCTGAACGTAATGTGCGAGCTGGCGTATAAATGGAAATATTGTCACAGAGGTAAGATGGAGCAGCTTGGTGGATAGATTCATAGCAAAGGGTGTTTAGTTTATACTCAATTCTGTCTGCGACAGGTAGACAGTGCAAAGCCGGAACGGAGAAGATGGCTAACAGTAACATGATCAAACTTTTTCTTCATGAGGACAAGACGAGCAGCTGTGTTTTTAATTCGCTGGAGACAAGATAGAGTTGATGACTGACAGGTCTGAGTCAGGAAACTGCATTGAAAGAGTATTGTCCAGATCGAGTGACACCTACGTTTTTGACTGAATCAGAGAGAGGAATGATAATCATTGCTACCCAGTTGGAGTGACTCGATGGAAACTGAGGGGGGAGAGTATTGTAGCATGTTAGTCCGATGACCCCAGAATGGGTCCATCAGACGTGGCGTCTGCAGCAGGAGGTTGTCCGCTGAGGTGTTGCCAGACTCTGGTCACGAAGTCCTCTGTGGTTCTGGCCTCAACTGCTGCTGGTGGCAGTTCGTCTTTTTTGTCTTTTCTTCTGCTTCTTTTTCTTTGGTCACCTCCTAAAGTGTGTGCATTTACTTCTATGAAAAGACGCTGGCCACCACCACAGACCATCACCACCATCCGTGGCATAATAATCAGTGTGTTGATTGTGGCTACGTACTGCGAAGAAAAAGAAGATGATGATGATGAAAACGTTTCATATGGTGTACAGTTACTATATGACATTGGTGACTGCTAACTGTGCACTTTGACCTAACTTTCGAAACGTGGTGTGTGGCCTTGAGTTGAACGACAGCTGTGTGACCCATCGCCGCTACCCACGTTGAATAATATGTAGACCTCATAGTCTAATTTATCTGCATGTTCAAGATTGCCTCAGCTGCTCAGCACTGAGACCAAGACAGATTGACAGGCTGTTCGTAAATCTAGTTGTAGAATAGCAGCATCAACTTGATCAAGCTTCATCATAAGACAAACATGTAAGTGTTAAAGTGGGCTTTTTCAAAATGTGTCGGCATAACTAAGCCTAAATCATGCCATAAATGAGGTTGCACATTGCAATGAAAAAAGAGGGCACCCCAAAACTAGACTGTTACAATATGAACTTCAAATGAATATGGATGTAGATCCAAAGAAAGACAGTACTTTTGGACACACACACACGTACACACTTGTGCATATACACAAATAGAGAATGCACATGCCCTATTTCAGGTGCACACACACAGATACTGAGATAGGAAGAGAGAGAGGGTGGAGGGGGTTGGGACATCAGAGAATGAGAGGGAGACAGAATGAGAGAGAGATAAGAGTGACATAATGAAAGAGGAAGAGAGAGAGGAAGAATACAGAGCCCTTAATCAAAAAGAACAATCTATTCTATCAAGTATCTGTCTGTATCATCTTACCGTTCCACTATGAATGAGTTATCTCTTCCAATTTGCAGCAAATGCCAATTGCCAAAAGACAAAAATCTTAGTCTAAATGACAAAATTACTTCCCTTGACACAGTAGTTCTCTGCCTGAGCCATCAAAAAGAACATTCTCCTCCAAAGTCGGGGTGTCACTGCCCATGTGGCGGGGTAATCAAAAACGGTCACAAACATAATGTTCTCATCCCTAGCTGGTGCATTTGATCCCTGGAGTCTTTAAGCCAGGGTAAGACAACAACAAAACAAATAAAAAAGAACATTCTATTTGCAGTCCCATTCTAATAAAAGAACTGAGAGAGCAAAGCATGTGAAATTTATAACTAGATCTGTTGCTTGGTAGCAAAAAACAAAACAAAGCAAAACAACAACTATAACATGTACACACACACGCACACGCACACACACACACACACACACACACACACATGTGAGGGCAGGATAAAAAAACAATGCTTTGTCAGCTTATTCTTTAACCCTCAATAAAGATGATTTTTACTTGACACACACACACACACACACACACACACACACACACACACACACAGAGAGAAATACATACATTTGTGTACATGTGTCTGTCAGGTTGCCTCCAACATACTCAGCTTCTTTCCATGATAAAGACGGAGTGGAGAAAATGGTGTACAGACCTTTGGGAAAGACAGGTCTTCAGGTGTCTGTCCTCAGCTTCGGTAAGAAGTGTGGCCAAGGTTTAAAAATCTTCCTTGATCACTAGCTGCCACTTTCAAAATATTGTATGCTTATAATAATTTACTCAAGATCAATGGAATCTTTCATATATCTTAGATTTAATGAATTAAAGTCCATAATCTGAGACACTTTATTGTATTCGCCCAGTACATCACTATACACTCCCACCAAATGCAAAGATTCATTGTCAAATGGCCTGCCATATGTTTTCTATTTTCAGAGATTATGTCAGTGATTCCCCCCCCCCCCCCCCGTTAAAGCAATGCATAGTTACATGCTCTTGTCGGTTGAGATGCGACGGACAATCAAGATCGTCAAAAAAATACAAGGCGCCTGAAGAGTTAAGCCATACATTTTGTATTGATTATAAACCAACGTGAGGCTTATCTTCATCGAACACAGCAGCTCTCAAAATATATAATGCATTTATATTTAAATGAAAAGAACAGTGGTGCTTGATGGTGATAATCACTAATCAGGGCTCCCAATCGTCCTGCAAAACAAGGGGTTCCAGGGACTCCTTCACTTACAGTATAGAGGATCCTAGAGGCGGGATAGAGGGTCCCAGTGGCATAGCGAAAGCTAAAAAGAATTTTTCTAGTGCATCCCTGGGACCCCCTACACATTCTTTTAGAGGGTCCTTTAGAATTTTAGTGCTCCATAGACCCCCAAATGGGGGTCCCTGAGAGCCCTGATTAATGCCTTGATGTTGTTTTTGTAGGCGCATCATCTCTGGGGAGTGTGTTTCGACCGACAGACGACAACGAATCGCTGCAAGTGGTGAAGGAAGCACTGAAGAGTGGCATCAACTACATTGACACTGCGCCTTGGTATGGCCACGGCAAGTCAGAGACTGTTCTGGGAAAGGTGATGAGATCTGGCTGGTCTGTTAAATTATGTATTTTTTGGTTGAGCTCTGTCAGCTGTTTGTGTGTATGCGTGTGCGCATTCATGATGCATGTAGGACATAAAACAAAAACTGATGCACACAGGCGCGCATGCGCACACACACACACACACGCACACACATACACACATGCATGAATGTGCACACACACACACACACAGCGCGCGTGTGGGCACACACTACAGAAATCATTCTGTACTTGTTGGTAGGTTTTGTTTTTGAATTTGAGTCACGTAAATGAGGCATGACATGTAACATGTATGCGACATTTGATAAGTACTAGCGCAACGCCGAGTACCAGTAACGCCTAGTGACGGTAACGCCTAGTAACGGTAACGCCATGTA
>JAGGCT020000093.1:0-24822 GCA_017654935.2 Phymorhynchus buccinoides
TGTTATAAATAGATGGTGGAGAATGTAAGGATATAAAAGAAAAATGATCAGTGTAGATACAGATTGGTTAGATTGTGTGATTTAAATTTTTTCAGGGCATATATGCATTTAAGATAAAGTATTTGTTAGTTATGAAAGAGTTCGTCCCTTTGGTTTTAAATTAGCGAATTAAAAAAACCGAAACTTTTCGGTTTTGCAAACGGCCATACTAAAAAAGAATATTTTTTTGCTGTCGCTGCTATTTTTACTTTAAAGAAGTCGTGAGGGATGTAAGATGATCGCTTCCTCGCTTCAGGTGAAATGTGCTCTTTCAGACAGTCATGTCGCGGTGCGGAGATTACCGAGGTTGAAAAGCGTTGACAGAATCATTTGTCCGATCGCTAATTAAGCGCCCACGCTCATTAGAGTGCCGGATCTAGATGAAGCCTTATTGTGATGTTCTCAAGGTTTAAAACGTTCTACCGTTGCAATTTTTTTCCTATCCCCCCGTAATAACGTGCCGATTTCTGATTTTTGCCTGTTTTTTTTTTTTTTTGCGTAAGGTCCTGCGCATCGTTTTCGATTTCCCGGAATGATTGCTTTGTTTCGGTTAGTTACATGCTGTTTGATTAGAGAGAACAGAAGCTTCACTGAGCGCATCGATCGTTGAAAAGCTGTCCCGAGCGCGCTACAATCATACCTGCAGTAAGATTAATCCATCGTTGTGAAGCTTGATCATTTTTTTTAAGGATTGTGGGTTAAGATCTACTCCAGTCATAGAAATAGTTTAAGTAAAAATTCAGGCGTGATGCGCCGTTTTATTTCCACATACGAAACACGCGTGTGAAGGTCAACCGGTCAGGCCGATACAAGCATGTGCACTTCTGTTTTCAACTCTGCGAGACTCAAAGACAACAATGGGATTCTTGCTTGTAGATTAGGTACGCTATAACAATATTTTACTTCATTCGACCAGCGCATCATGAAATGAACATTCTTTGTTTTCGATACTTAAAATGTTAAGTGCTTAATGTTGCGCATGTGTCCGTTTGAAACTTCCTAAACATCTGACGATGAAAATTTTGAATTGTTTTTTTGTTCGATCTATGCACGGACGACCTCTCTACCTTATTGATGATCAATACGTCCGTTTGATGACGATGACACTATAATACGTCATGCACGAGACGATGCATGGTAAGGGTGGCCGCACTTAAAGCCGAAATAAGAAGTTTTCTTCGACTGAAATATTTTTTTATGCAAAAACAAATATTGAAGAGTTTCTTTTCTTAAAAAAAGCTACATTATAGTTTCTTCAGACAATACACTATCTGTGAATACTGTTTTTCTTAAAAAAATAGTGGAGTTTTGTTCATCTTTCAATCATCTTTGATTGTTGGAAGAAATATGTCACAATTTCTGTATTTGAGTCATGATTGAAAAATAAACCAATGTTTTAACAAAATCGTACCTATTTTTTAAAACTATTGACACAAAACGCATGTCTACTCCAATTTAGGTATTTTTCTTTCATTTTATTAGTACAACTCTGAGAATTACGTAAGTTGTTTTTTTTTCTTGTCGTACCTACAACCTGTATAAAACATTATCAGTTATTGGGACTTTGCGAGTGGGATATTGTTTTTATCCTATCTCAAGTGGGTTGCTGTTTATCACACGAGGTCGGAGATCGAGTGAGATAAACAGCAAGCCACGACAGATAGGAGAAAATTGTTCTAAAATTACAATCCCTCGAAGAGAGTAGAAGAGATGGGATGCCATGTTGGTGGATTCAGTGAAGGATTCAATAGGGGAGGTAATAGAAATCGTGGTAAACACCAACATACTCCCGGTGAGGAGGAATGTAGAGAGGTGTGCCTGGATCAGGTAGACTGATGCACTTTCCTTCTTCGAAGTATAATATAAACGTACAAAAATTGAAGAAGAAAAAACAACCACACCATTAAACTTTCCTCTTATTATATATAGTTTGCTTTAATAAAAACTTTGTTTTGTGTCCAATGTATAAGTTTGTGAACCTAAGAAAGAAACTCAATAAATTTAATTTTAACTTTACGATTTGTTCTGTTTTCTGAAAAGAAAATAATGTGCTGATTTACTTTTTTCTCTCAATGGGGGAGATAGACAATGCCTATGCAAAAGACAGCTGTTTCGTCTTTGAGAAAAGACTTAGTGTTCCTAGGAATTAAGCAGAGAGCAGACGCCTAACGGGTTAGGACATTTAAATAAACGAAAAGAACCCAAATTGCTTGTTGTTTTGGAATTAAATGTTTTATTTTATATGTCAATTTGATGTGTTTCCAAGATACTTCAGGCTTATCAAGTGGTGCGGTGTTTTTGGTGGTTTTATTCTTTTTCTACGTTGAGTGACGTGATTGTTCCACTTTCATTGCCCTGGATAAGGCCAGCAATGCCACATGGTTTGGAGAGTGAATCTGTGCAATTCTTATGTTAATTTAGAAAGATCAAAACACAGACAGTATTTTCTTAAAGAATGTATCACCAAAAAGGTAATGCCTAAAGGTCTGCAGCTTAAGTTTAACTTGGCATTAAACCCAACTTCTAATAACGTTTTAAACTCGATTCAGGAAGTTCTCGAAGAAGCCAGTTCCAAGCTACTTAATATTATACACAAAGATGTTGTGGATGATGTATATATCAAGGCAGAGATTTTGAATACAATTAGAGAAGATGGAAATTTAATGTTTGGTCAAGACGCTGTTGAACGTGAAATTCATCAAGTTAAAAACAACTCCAAGGGTTTCTTAAATGACATTGAGAGACGTCACACAACCAAATTGCAAGTGTTAACAAAAAGTAGTAAAACATCTAAGCCTTATATTTATGACCATATTGGAAAGGGCTCAGTGAAGATCACAGCATTGTCGTATTGTGGAACATATTCAGACCAGAATAGTGTAGACACTTCTGCTAGGGGAATTTGTAACAGAAAACATAGAGGAGGGAGAGCTCAAACTGCGAGAAGACAGAGAAATAGAAGACGATTACGTAATAACAGTAAGTACACGCCTACAGAAGAAGAACTATCTAAATTTGATCCTGTAATAGTCGCTGACAATGTCACTTTGACCAAAGATCAAATTAAACTGTGTAGACTCTCAGATAGGTTTGCCCCAGCCCCTAAAGATCCAATTGATGTATCAGACCAACTCATTGGGACTCATGACTGGGCTGAGCGATTGAGGTGGCACAGGTACTGGTAGCTTCAAGATGAAGAGAAGTTTGATAGAAACAATAAACAGAATGATTCAGCCAGTGAGAGCACGGATGAAGAGTATATAAAACGACCCTGGCATAAGCGAACTACACATTCTGCCCCTAAAGGTGGCCCAGCTCTTGAAGCTTTCATTGCTGCTTGCCAAAAGGACTTCCTAGACTTTGAAAGTAGAAAACGTATTAAAGACAATCTCACTAGATCTGAACGTCAAGCACTGAGGGACTTGAAAAACCTACCAGTGACCCACGGCGCAGCTTGCCAGTTTGCAGATAAGTCAGGTGTTACTGTTATAACACCGCTAGAAACTGATGACAAAATCATCAAAGAAACCATCACTGGTTCTTCCCATTATGATCAGTTGAGTGAGAATCTGACTCAAGTGGTTGTCCAAAAAATACGGAAATGGGCGAACAAGTGGTTGAAGCGTGGTGCCATCAATGAAGACATTGCAAACTATGTTACCAGCATCAAGCAGTCGCATCCAGCAAAATGCAAACCCTTAGTGAAAACTCACAAACCACGCCCATTTCCTTACAGACTGCTATTAACAGGTACGGGACCCCCTGTCCAACCCCTGTCCCAATTTGTACAACAGTCCATCTCCCATCTCACTGACCATCTTCCATGCCAGGTGATTGATTCTAAAGAGTTTCTCCAGAAGATTGAAGTGATAAATGAGCACCTGACGCCTCTTTCTCCATCAGCTACATTGACAATCTGCGATGTAGTTTCCTTGTACCCCAGTGTAGACAACACAATGGGAGTCCCAGCAGTAAAAAGACAGTTACGCCAACACCCGTCTCCCCTCGATGTGCCTAACAACTGCATCATTGAGGCACTGGACCTTGTCCTGGAGAACAATAGCTGTGCTTACACTGATGGAGAAAACACCACTCTCTTCGCTGCTCCTAACACACGAACAGCCATGGGACCGTGCCACGCATGTGATTATGTGGACGTGTTCATGGCAGAACTGGATGACAAGATTGTGCGTTCCACCCCTGTTCCCTTACTAACTGTATTCAACGAGTTTGATCCCAACACACCGCCTGTGGAGTGGAGCAGATTTCGAGATGATGGTTTTGCCATACTGGAGGATGGGTCTAAGGTGCACGAATTTTCCAGTTTCTTGCAAACACGGCACCCAAGCATTACATGGACGGTTAAAAGCGGAAGAGCTGTGGAGTATCTTGACTTGAAAGTGTCTATCACTGAGAATGGACGAATCGCCACGGACGTGTTCTCGAAAAACTGTAACTCTTACCTCCCACCTTCCTCATGCCACTCTCCATCTGTCTTCAAAGGACTGGCTTTGGGTATGGGTGTACGCCTCCGCACTCTGATCAGTGATGATGACGTGCTAGAAAACCGCATCTTGGAGTATGCTCAGTACCTGCAGTTATCCGGATGGAAGTGGTCAAGAGCAGTGCAGTACATTAGAAGAGGTGCTTCAAAAAGCAGGCTAGAACTTCTTCAAAAGAAGCGATCAAAGTCGAAGAGAAAGATAGCATGGATTACAACTTACGATCCAAGAGTTCCCAGCAAATCAAAAATCATAAAGAGTAACTTAGACATCCTACACTCTGATAAAAAAAAAATCAAGTAATCTTCCCAAGGGATATGTTAGTGGGAGCGGATAGAAGAAGAAAAAATATCTACAAGCCGTCAGCGCCTAAAAGATTTGTGCAGCACGGGCCTCACCTAAGTCCAGTATTCTGTCCTTGTGGAAAATGTGACACGTGTAGGCACTCAGAACAAGCCTCTGTCTTCACGTGCCCATGGGATAACAGGCGTTTCACCATCCGCCAGCACATCACGTGTACGACGCCGAACCTCATCTACGTGATGAAGTGCGAGCTCCACCCGCATGCCTGGTACGTGGGGTCCACTGAATACCTGCGCAAGAGGTTCGCAAATCACAAGAGCCACGCCAAAAATGAGCGTGTCACTCTTTGCCAGGTTGCCCGTCACGTTGCTGCCAGTCCCCACCCAGCGGACCTGTCCTGCCTGCACATCATCCCCATTGAGGCGGTCAACAACCCTCAACAGCTGCCCAGAAGGGAATTGTTCTGGCAGGCCAACCTGGGTACTGTCTTCATGGGACTTAATCAACGTTTAGACATCAACAAGGCCCTCCATAACAGAATATGTTGACAGTGATGTAGAGAACCTTGTTTTTGGAAATGAAATAGACATGAACTAATGTAAATTCGTGCATAGAACAATTGGCTGTGTGTACGTGCATATATATAGTGCATGCCTCTGTGTGTGTCGTGTGTGTGTGTGTGTGTGTGTGTGTGTCGTGTGTGTGTTGTGTGTGTGTGTGTGTGTGCGTGAGTGCGTGCGTGCGTGCTTGTGTGCGTGTGTGCGTGTGCGTGCGTGTGTGTTGACGTGTGTGCGTGTGCGTGAGTGTGTGTATATGTGTGTGCATGTGTGTATGTGTGTGTGTATGTGTGTTTGTGTATGCTATTCCATGCACATGTGTACGCATGTATGTGTTTATGATCGGATATGTTTGTGTATGGGAATGCATGCATTGAGTTTATCTGTGCATACATGTACTGGAAACTAATTTTAGGCATAAGCTTTAAATGACTATGACAAGTCCTTTGATATTATGTGTGTGTATGAAGAGACGTGTGTATGTGATGCGCATGTGTAATAATGGGCGAATATGTTGGCGTGTGCATTTGCGTGCATGTACATGAGTATGAATGAGCATAGACTATGTGGTTGTATGTTAAGCACAAAGGAGCCTATATTGTAACTTTTAATGTTGGCACTGAAGATAGACTAAAAAATTACAGAAGGGAGAGACAGGAGAGAAGAGAGAGAGAGAGAGAGAGAGAGAGAAGAGAGAGAGAAGAGAGCGATGAGAGAGAGAGAGCGGCGAGAGAGAGAGAGAGAGAGAAGAGGAAGAGAGAGGAGAGAGAGAGTGAGAGAAGGAGAGAGAGACCGAGACGAGAGAGATGATTTAGCCGAAGAGAGAGAGTGAGAGAGAGAGAGGAGAGAGAGAGAGATGGAGAGAGAGAGAGACCGAGAGAGAGAGAGAGATATATTGTAGAGGAATTGATTGCCCAAATCGATATTAGGTCATTTTGTTACCCTAAATACTACACACTCATTACGTAAAGATTGCTGACGTAATTTTTGCTACGTAATTTAGAATATGACGATTCACCATTGGTCAAGTGTTCCTAGGAATAAGGCAGACGTCGGAAACGTTTTACCTAGGACATTAAATAAACTAAAAGAACCAAAATTGCTTGTTATCTTGGAATTAAATGTTTTATTTTATTGTAAGTTAACAACTCCTGTGTAGTTCTGGCACGCGCGGCCTGGGTGGTGAGGAGGGAGGTGAATTCAAGAATAATTAACAACCTCACACTCATCCGTCAGTGGCTGGTCTGAGAGGTTCACCACAAACGTTTTGTCTAGAACAGTTTTGCTGCTGGAAGTTTTGTCGTTTTTGTTTCGTTTGAATCTTCTGGTTCTGCGTTGGTGATTAGAAAGCGAATTGGATGAGGTGCCATGCGTGGTGGCCTCTTGGAGATTTCTTTCACGGTAGCCAATAATATCAATATTTCTATATTTGTTTTCTGTTGTGAAATATGCTGGTGTTTGTCGCTTTGTAGTACTGTACGTATGATATTTGAAGCGACAGAAAGAAACTCCCTCCAAATGTGAAGTAGTCTGAGTCCTTAAACAGCCTTTGTGTTAGTTTTGTCGTATCCAGTAGCAGACACCGCTTTCCTTGTCACCTACAGAGTAGTGTACTATGAAAACTGTCTGCCAAATCTTGATGAATGTCGGAATTGGCTGCTGTCAAGGTGGTTTTGAGTGTCATGAGTGAACGGTAGTCAACCTTGGGGAGGAGCGTACCTTTGCGAATTTTCAATCTCATTCACTATTTAGGGATGATTTCGGCTGCTGCATACAACGATCCGTGAGGGAAGTGGTACATGTGATTCGCTACCTTGAGCCCCTAGGGGTGGGGAGTCTATCCACAGATCTTGTTAGTTGCACTTTTGAGGGGACTATAGTGCCGCATCCATCGTACTGGATCCCGTGAAGGATGCAGGGAAGGTAATCAGACTAGGCAGACAAAAAGTCGAATCAGCCACAAATGGAGGCCACAAGATCGAGGAGGAATCTCTCTTGTTTGGATCAGAAGACGCTGGCTTTAGTGTTTTTCAGGATCAATAAAAACTTTCAGACTAAACCTACACCAACAAACAAGATACATTTTTTTTTTTACCGAATTTTCGACATTCAATTCTGTCTTTTTCCAGGCGGACAAAATTGACAATGACACGAATCAAATGCAGGGCCTCAAGCAGCAAAATAAAAACAGGATTAAAATTCATTCTTCCCCCCTTAAAACCCCAACCATTTCGTGCATTACGAAAGATTGATGTCCAAGAGTTGACCCAGGTAAAAAGGATGTGAAAATTGCGTTGAATTTAGGAAGATTAAGGAAAGAGTGAGTAGGGGAAATGTGAGGTAGGGTGGTGGTGGTACTGTAAAGGTGAGACTTTCCTGCGAAAGTGTGATTGTGTTGTATGTGTCGTGTGTGTGTGTGTGTGTGTGTGTGTGTGTGTGTGTTGTGCGTGTTGTGCTGTGTGTGTGTGTGTGTGTGTGAGTGTGTGTGTGTGTGAGTGTGTGTGTCTAGGTGTGTGTGTGTACACAGTTTGCGTTGCGTGTGTGTTGTTGTGTGTGTGTGATGTTTGTGTGTTGTCTGTTGTGTGTGCGTGTGTGTGTGTGAGGTTTGTGTGTGTTTTTGAGGGTGGGTGGTGTGCGTGTGTGATGTGAGAGTGGTGTCTGTGTCTGTGTGCCGTGTCTGGTGTGTCTGGGTCGGCGTGCGTACGTTGTGTGTGAGGGTTGTGTGTGAGTGCATGTGTTGGTGTATGTGGTCAGTCCGTACGGCTCGGTTGCTGTGGCTTACCGAATGAGTGTGATTTGAACGAGTTGGCGTCAATATGTGTGTGTGTGTCATGTTAAGTCAAGTCAAGTCAAAAATAATCTTTATTGAGGGTTAAAGAATAAGCTAACAAAAAGCTTTTTTTGCATCATGCCCATCGAGAGGTGGTGTGTGTGTGGTGTGTTTGTGTGTGTGTGTGTGTGTGTGTGTGTGTGCAAGTGTGTGGGTGTGTGTGCGTGTGACGTGAGCGTTGTGTTGTGCGTGTGCGTGTGCTGTGTTGGTGCGTTCATGTGCGTGCGTGTGCGTGTGTCGTGTGTGTTCGTTGTGTGTGTGTGTGTGTGTGTGTGTGTGTGTGCTGTGTGGGTAGTGTGTGTGTGTGTGTGGGAGAGATGAGCAGAGAGTTGCTTTGTATAAATATGCGCTGTTGCGCTGGTTTGGTGTCACTCGATAAATGTTGTCTTTTGTTGTCTGTTGATGAATAATTGAGTGTAAAGCGCTGTTGGGCTCATCATGAGGTTAAGCACTAGATATAAATGTACTATTATTATTATTATTATTATTTCGTGTGAGAGAGTCTGGTTGTCTGCAATAGTGTGTCGTGAACGTACGATGTATGAAATGCACGCCGCGTGGGAGAGAGAGAGAGGGGGGGGGGAACGGGGGGAGGAAAAAGAAGAAAAAAAAAGGGGAGGAAAAAAGGGCGGGGGGTTATGAGGCGAAAGAGGGAAGGACGGACGAGAGAAGGATTTCTTGGAGGAGAGGGAAAGAGGGAAAGAGAGAAGGAGTGAGGAGAGAGACGAGATGAGGGGCGAGATTGACAAGAGAGTGAGAGAGAGAGGGGGAAGAGAGAGGGGGAGATGAGAGAAGAGAGAGCAGGGGGGGAGAGAAAAGGGAGAGCAGAGGTGAGAGAAAAGAGAGAAGAGAGAGAAGAGAGACGCGAGGGTGGGAAGAGAGGTAGAAAGAGAGAGGAGAGGGGGGGGGAGAGAGAAAAGAGGAGAGAGAGAGAGGGGGGGGGGAGAGCTGTGTGGGAAAACAGAAAGGAGATAACATAATATTGTAAGGAGGTGTTTTGGAAAACACCATCCCAACTAGAACATCATGCAACCACCATCTTAACAAATCCAATAACATAGATAAACGAGACACCACATCATGACCCAATTATGGAATAGGACAAACAATTATAACGAAATGCTGGATAGAGAGTACTCTCCTAGTGATCCTCCTTGAAAACATATCATCCCTCCTATTTGTTATCTCACATAAGGACTACATCACACGCTTGCCTACTCATACGAAGACGGTTGAACAATGGTACCGAGGTCTTCAATCAACAGCAACTCGAAGAGCAGGGTACAAGTTTCATGGCCAATTAGGTTCGAATGTTGTCGGAATTCCTCAAAAGCACACTATCCATAATATAGCCACTGTTTTGCTTTGATACAACACTTTTACACGATGTTCAATTGTCTAGAGCATTGTGACACCGTCAGAACTACCAAAACCAGTTAAGCGTTAACTTTGAGTTTATGTTTACAGGGTTACAAAATAATATATAAAAATAAAGTTTCTATATTAATTGTGCTGATTTACTTTTTTTTCCAAATTGGGGAGGGACAGTGCCTTATGCTTAAGACAGCTGTTTCGATCTTGAGAAGGTCTAATCAGTTTGCATGATTGGCCTGCAATTTGACAGTCCAATGGATGCCAACCTGAGACATTTCATATAATTGAACGAAGCTTTATCTAATAATGAAGATGTTTTTGAAGCTAACCTGGTTACTCCCACCACATTAAGCAGTATTTGTAGTGTGTAAGAAACGGTGTAAAATGGGTATATTAAATGACACCGACCTGGTCACTACTGTAGCACTTCATGGTGCGCTGAGGACAGGGCCGGTGAACACAGAAGGCCTCATCACTGTTGTCCACACAGTCCTGACGATGGTCACACACCAGACTGTATGGAACTCTCTGCCTTCCTGTTCCACAGCCATAGGAAGGCGGAAGTGATGCCATGCTCACCCGACACGTGAGGGATGATGGGATATCCCAGGATTCGGGGCTCTGTCCAAAAGAGAGGGAGTCCTGAGCCCAGCAGTTGCTGAGGGAATCACAAACCAGAAAATTATGAACAGTGTGGTTTGTAGGACAGACTGTCAACTCATTTTTCTCTTTGTTTTTCAGTTCAGCCAAGATGACGGGGGCTTGTGGGGAATTGTATCGTGCTGGAGACTGGTCGTTGTTGTACTCGCATAAATACAGCTTACTGGAGGCGGATACTTGACAATGATACATGACAATAGCGTCAAATGCATTCAACAATACCTGATGGTTGTATTTAGCATATAACACACCACACCGAGGAGCACTCCCGTCAAAGTAACCTTTATAATAGGGGAAGGAATAAGCTACCGTTTGGTCACTCAGCATCAATACTTTTATGTAGCTGCAACATAAAGTTTAATACAAGCACAGTTCGAATAGATCACATGCATAGTAATTATATAAAACAAAAGGGTATTATCTAAGTATTTTTGCTTTTAGGAAACGTCAAAAGTACAGTAAATGATGTGTCAAAACTGTGTTCCCTCTGTTCGACTCTAAACATCCTTCTCTCTCTATCTCTCTCTCTCTCTCTTCTCTCTATCTCTCTCTCTCTCTGCTCCTACTCTCTCTCTCTCTCTCTCTCTCTCTCTCTCCTTCTCTCTCTCTCTCTCTCTCTCTCTGCTCTCTCTCTCTTCCCTCTCTCTCTCTCTCTCTCTCTCTCGCTTCTCTCTCTCTCTCTCGTTCTCTCTCGCACTCTTCTCTCTCTCTCTCTCCTATCTCTCTCTATGCTCTATCTCTCTCTCTCTCTCTCATAACACTTCACTTATGTTTGTAAAACGTTAAGCATTGTCTGGAAGCTTTGGGAATAGAGTTGTTCAGGTAAGTAGCTGGCAATTTAAGAGTAGGTTACTATTTAAAAGTTTACAGTATGTCTCCAGTTTCGTGCATACGTGTGAACACGTGTTCTAAAACCGTTACAGGTTTTATATAACAACAGAAAGAATACCAAGAAGAAGAACGAAATACACAATGAAATAATTCATTGCCAAGGCTGATTAGTAAGAGTTACATATATTTTGCAAACTCACTCAATGCAACATCATTCGATATTATTTCACTCGGTGTAACGTTATATATTTTGTATTTCTGGTCCAAGACGTTTTTCCCCAGATGTATTATTATTTAATTATGCTTTGGATAATTATATCAGAAAATAATTCCATCCACTACGTCATTACATTCTGAGCTCACTCTTTTTTTACTCTCGGCATGTTAGAGGATTATACCTTTCACACACAGAAGAGGAGAGAGAGAGAGGAGAGGATGAGCAGGATACGAGAGAGAGAAATTGAGAGAGAGAGAGAGAGAGGAGAGAGAGAGAGCGTTGTGGAGAGAGAATGAGAGACAGAGGAAAGAGAGAGAGAGAGAGTAGTGAGCGAGAGAGAGAGAGAAAGAGAGAGAGAAGAGAGAGAGAGAGAAGAAGCGAGAGAGAGAGAGTGATGCACGTTGAACATTGAACATTTTTTATTGTCATTACCTCAAAAGATCTGGTGGCAAGGGGGGTAATAGACATGCACTTTTCATTTAATTAAAGAGATATGAACAATTTTCTCAAATGACATTAAAAACCTTAGCATATAACACATTCAATAATCCAAATGAAAAATACAATCATAGAAACTTTTATGAACAACACAAAAGCAGTCCTATGATCGAGAAAAGAAGAAGTATTATAAAAATGTCATGCTTTACGTCTCGTGCATAATGAACTATCTCTCTCTCTCTCTCTCTCTCTCTCTTCTCTCTCTTCACTCTCTCTCTCTCTCTCTCTCCTCTCTCTCTCTTCTCTCTCTCTCTCTGCTCTCTCTCTTTCTCTCTCTCCTCCCTCCCTCCCTCTCTCCCTCTGTCTCATTCTCTCTCTCATGCACGCACACACTCTCTCTTTCTCACTCTCTCTCATCTCTTTCTCACTCTATCTCTCCCTCTCTCCCACCCTTTCCGGAATTTATCGGGTAACAATAAAATACAAAAAATCACAAAAGGAATAAGTAAATTCGACCATCCAACTGGATACAATAATAACATATTAAATCTATAATTTCTATGTAGTCACACAAACCTGAATTTTATATAAATCCCACTTAACTGTTAATTGTCAGTAATGCACCTCTGCCTTACTTTTAAAGCTTCAGTGATAAATGTTGCTATTGACTTTATAACATGTTCATTATCAGATGAAAGAATACAACAAGTATGCCTTTTAGCGCCTCAAACTGAAATAAAACACATCTTTTACGTACTGGTTCACACGCCACACAATGAAACAGGAAATGTATTTCATCCTCAACATCTGCATTACACATTGGGCATTTAGGTTCAGTGGCCGTTCCAGGATGAAATCATCATTTATTTGCACGAACACCTAGATTCGTTAAGACGAAATCATGCATAATTGAGCCGTGGCCATCTATATGATAGAGAGAGAGAGAGAGAGGAGAGAGAGAGAAGAGAGAGAGAGAGAGAGAGAGAGAGAGAGAGAGAGAGAGATAGAAGAGAGTGAGGGAGGGAGAGAGTTTTACTAGCTGGGGAGAACAATGGTAGTAGAGATATTCCCAGAAGCCACAGGGAACCTGATACCGTCTCTCCACATAGACCCCTAGCACAAGCCTGGTGCTCTTGGCACACTTGTTGAGACTGGCTGGCTGTGCCCCCCTCTTGGCACGCCCTCGATGTGCTTCAAATAGCGTGGGTATTTGTGATAGAACATCTCAGGCTTAGCATCGACCATCGACCTCAAGCCCTGCCTGTGCATCGTACATAGCCACAGTCCTGTCCTCTCTCTGCCGGTCCAGACTTGAGTGACCACATTGCGGCCATGCGGAGCCTTTGAATGCCTGACCAGCTGGATACTGCGCAGTTCCAACTTCTTCTCTGGGCTTGGCTGGGATCTCACAGTCTGTTTGAACAAAACGGATTGACAAAGAGGCTAACTTCAGATTAAACTCATGCATTACCCGTATTGACATCGAACACGACTGTAGACTATATAGACTTTCATTTTTGGTGGTTCAGTCCTTTGCAGAGATTAGAAGAGTGATCCGTCAGAGCGTACGCCCTATTTTGATTAAACTTTCCATAAGTTATGGTACTACCAATAATTCTTACTGTGTCAGAATAAGTGGAATGTTTGATTGAATACCATCAAAGACCAATTACATTGACGTCACTGTAAATTGCATCGTGGACAATTTGATGAAATAATGTGAATGGTACTGGCATTTCCCACCATTTCATACTTTGTTTTAGGTAATCTTGATTGATAATTTCAATTCAGAATCGTTTCGGGACAACTTTTACAACTTAATGCTTCGACTTCATGGATAATATTAACAGTTTCAATACCTACAAACAATCTGTTTGGGTCAAGTCAAACATGAACTCAAATATTAGACTCTGAGGTAGTGATGGAATTAGTAGTAGTAGTATTAGTATAGTAATAGTAGTAGTAGTAGTAGTAGTAGTAGTAGTAGTATTAGTAGTAGTATTAGTAGTAGTAGTAGTAGTAGTATATGAGGAAGATGAGGGAGTAGGAGGGGGGATGATGAAGAGGAGAAGTAGGAACCATTATTAGTAAGTTTTTGGCAAAGCTAGTTTTATTTCTAAAAAAACATGTTCTCCCGCGTGTACCCTATCCAGGCAGGCCATCAACGGTCATTGATCTTGTATTTCAAATAACACTAATATGTTTGCCTTCCAAGACACGACATTGCTTACCTCAGGGTGTAAGTAAAAGGAATAGGAATCCCGGTGGTGAAGGCAGCATCAGTTTTACAGAATAACTGATCACCAGATGGATATGTGCGACTACAAAGGGGCCAGGATCATTAAATCCTTTCTGTTGAATAACACAATAGCCAGGGATGTTTTGATTTTAAATGTACCACGGTTTCTTTGTTGCAGAGACAGCTGGTCATGCAGAGCATGTTTATAATGAATCCAGATCCTAGACTGGCTGGTTTTGGTCAGCAAAAGTTGGGTGGGTCCACCGGCTGCGAGTTGTAAATCTGTGGACTGACCACACCTGCACATATAGTCCAATTTATTTGTTTGAATTAACCAATTAGGTATGTATCTTGTTGGTTACTTGATAAGAATATACCAGTAAATCCTATACAGTCCCTGTCAACATTACTAAATCACTTTATTTCAAAACATTGTACTATACTAGTATTCGAGGACAAACGCTTAACGCGGTTTTCCGATTCTGGTATGTTCATAGCATGTTGTAGGTCGTACTCGATAGTATAAATAATAAAGCAAGAGATAAAAGTGAAAAATAGAAGAACACAAGAAAATATCTGGGACATGTTGGCCAGCTTTTCTACCGCTAACCTCATGTTAACCCATAACTGTTGGAACGTCTGGGGATGGTTGGTATCGCCTCTTGCTTGTACTCACAGCTGTCTGTTTTCACACAGTGTATTGTAGATGCAGGTCAAATCAGTAGCCTGAAGTTTGTGCTCACAGCGGTCTGGTTAACACAGTGTTATAGATGCATGTCCATCATAGCCCTGAGGTGTCTCACAGCAGCTGGTCTGGTTGCGACACAGTGTTGTAGATCAGGTCCACAATCATAGACCTGAGTTGGGCTCACAGCTGGTCTGGTGGGGGGGGGGGCTGTTGTAGATGCGTCAAATCAATAGACTGAGTTGGTTTTTACTCAACACGAGCTGGTCTGGTTTAAACAATGTTGTATATACAGTCACTCCTAGCCTGATTGTACTCCCAGCTGCGTCTGCTTGCGAAACACGTGTTGTAGGATGCAGGTCCAATCATAGCTGAGGAAGTGTAACTCCAGCTGGTCTGTTTTAACAGGTGTTGTAATGCAGTCCAATCATAGCCTGAAGTCTCTGTTTAGGCCTGGATCTTCTCTCTCTAATTTCTATTCTTTCCTTAACTTTTCCTTTTTTGTGAACTGTGGTTCAGAGGACAGCAGCATGTTGGGTTTTGAAAATTTTGGTCATAAGTCCGAACGGTACTGTCTCAAAATGTAGTGTAATAATTATACAGAAGATTCTAGATGATGTTCCATTTCAAGTATCTGGTATTAAGAGTCTTCTGTATTCTCCTATATAATCAGAGTCTTTCCCTAATATCTCACATTGAATGTGGTGCACAATCCCACTCTTCTTCTTTTCTTCTTCTTCTTCTCTCTTCTTCTCTTTTCTTCTTCTTCTTCTTCTTCTTCTTCTTCTTCTTCTTCTTCTTCTTCTTCTTCCCCTTTCTTCCCATATTCCCCACGTCTGCTGTATCCGCGAAATGCATTGACATGTTGAGGTTTCAAATAATTTTGGCACATTCGGGACACAATAAACTAGATAGATAAGAGCACCTCTAGCTAGTCCAAGAACACCCAGCCGCACACAGAAAAGCGGTGTGTTCTTTCACTGGGGCCTTCAAGCACCTTCAGTGAGGAGCTGAGCGCTGAGCACTGGAACTGTTTCTGATGGTCAGAGAGTTTCCAGTCCGTTTAATAGTTCTGATAAAGAAGAAGTGTTGCAGTAATGGTTTCTACAGATATGCGCTGGAATTGCATTTGTGATTTCTGTCATCTGCTGTTGGGGGTAGAAGGTGTGAGAGGTGTTGCAGTTTACGCAGTGCCATCCCATTAAAATGATTATAACCACATAAACATCATTATTTTCCACAGCTGGCCTGTCTTTCACTTTTGTTACATGGAAAGGGATACATTTACAGGCTCGTTAGAAACCCCTGCAGGCTGAATGTCCTTACAAGTCCCGTTCCACATCACAGTCAGTGTAATCGTACTTGAAAAGGGGTTATTGGGACGAACTGCCAAATACATCAGTCAACTGGGGTCCAACGTTATAGTTGACACTTGAACTTGGTTGCCTACGCGTGTATTCTTTGAATATTAATTCAGTGTTGTATTTGGCATTGGAAAAAAATAATGTGTCTTTCCATTTCAGCTATGCTTTTCATTTTGCTCTGATGACCATGCTTTTGATGCAGATTCTATCCGTCTGTCTGTCTGATTCACTCTCTCCATTCTTTTCATTAGTTTATCTCTTGTTCCTAACAAAGAATTTTATTGTAACGATATTTGATGGATTAGATAGTCCACGTTGTGAACAATTATACATGCCAAAAATGGCAAATTTATTATTCCGTTCTTATTTAATTGCAAGTATACTTATCTCTTCCCACACACTTTTGTGTTTCTTTTGGAACGTTCCTATTTAAGCCTTAAAGGTGTCCACTCCAGTAATATCGTTTGCACTTCAACCGAAGTCATTTCCTACTTTTAGGTATTGATGTTTTTTTGTTTTCGTAGTTTCTGCCAGGTTTTGAACTTTCAATACATTGTCTTGATTGATCGCTTTTGGCGAAAAACAGTGAACTCCCGTTATCTTTAGGCCTACTAATTGTCATGGATAAACGCTCTTACTTTACTTACCCCTTGTGGAAGAAAGTATAACGGCAGCTGCAGTTCTTGGTCGTGTTGGGTGAGTCACTTGGCTCCTCTCAATTTATATCACACGGAATATGTGAGGGTTGTGGTCAAAATGGCGACCAGAACAAATGACGTCCCTGCTGGACCCAGTCCCCATGGAGGAGACCTCAGTCCTCACAGCCGGTCCTCCTGTACCAGGAACTCTGCCACTGTCGTTGACCTGAAGTAACCACAGAGAGATAGTTGTCCTGGGAACACGTCTGCTGCAAGAACCCAGCTTCATCACGTGATCGTCACGTGATACGTGCTTGAACGTTGAACCACAGTAGAGAGAGGACACATTCCATGAAACGAACTTCGGTCCTCTGACGGTCTTACTGGATGCTGGAGAGTATTCTATGATCATTTCGTCAACACTCCATCTCCTGATTTTTGTTCTCCCTGAGAGCACTGGGCTAGCTGACGGCGTCAGATTACACTGCTACTGCTGCCATTTGGCTGCTAGGATATATTTCAGTGACGGTCCCCACGCGTGGTTTCACAGTAAGCGAATCAGTGTTAGCCTGCAGGTACAAGACAACTGCATCTGGTGATACCTTAATTAGGAGTTACGTATTGGACGCAAGAATACATTGTGTGTTTAAAACAAGCACACACTTAGTTGCGGCTGATGTGGTGGCAACAGGGGGTACAATTGATGTTCGTACAATTGCCTCTTAGCAGGAAAGATGTTCCGTCTGGGAGTATGTCGTAGCTATGGATCTAGAAAATGTAATTTGCCGCAGCTCGCTCTCTCTCCTCTCTCCATCTGTCTCTCTCCTCTCTCTCTCTCTTCTCTCTCTTCCATATCTCTCTCTCTCTCATCTCCGTCTCTCTTCTACCCCTCCTCTTCCTCCTCTCTCTCCTCCTCCTCTTCTCTCCTCGTCTCTCCTCTCTCTCTTCTCTATCTCCCACCCGCCCCCTCTCTCTCTCTCTCTCTCTTCCTCTCTCCATCTTCTCAGTCTCTCTCTCTCTCTCTCTCTCTCTCTCTTTGTTTTATGTGTGGTGTGTGTGTGTGTGTGTTTGTGTGTGTGTGTGTGTGTGTGTGTGGTGTGTGTGTGTGTGTGTGTGTGTGTGTTGTGTGTTTTTTGATCATGTTGTGTGTTTGTTGATCAGCTTAGGTTGATTAGAAAATCTATATCTGGGAAGCTTTGATTCGTTTTGAATCTTATCAAGTTTTTGTGTAGGCATGGTACGATTAATAAATTGTCGACATACCCCCTAATTTATTTTAGCGTGCACAGCACACCACCACCCAACACACACCCACAGGACACACACACACCACACACACACAACACACACACAGACACCACACACATCACACACACCACACACTAACACACAGGCGCGCCGCCGCGCGCGCGCGCGCGCAGCGCGCGCACACACACACACAACCGTAGCGCGCGCGTACACAGCCTACACTACACACGCAACGCATAGACCCAGGCACACATACACACACACACACACCCACACACACACACCCCACACACACACACCCACACACCACCACACACACACACACCGAATCAATCACACATAGAACACAACACAAAAAGCTAACGAACGTATAACACTCGCCACGCGCGTACACACCACACACAACTCTTTCTCCTCTCTCTCTCTCCCTCTCTTTCTTCTCCCCCCCCCCTCTCTCTCTCTCTCTCTCTCTCTCTACTCGTCCTCTCTCTCTCCTCTCTCTCCTTCTCTCTTCCTCTCTCTCATGGGGTCTCTCTCTCTCTCTTTTGTTTAGGAATTGTGTGCGCGTCTGTGTCTATTTTTTATATAATTTGTATTCCACTTCTTGTTTATCTTCATGCATTCTGGTTTGGCCGTATTATGCTTTGGACTTTTTGGGACCAAGAATGTATGGTCTTTTGAAAACATTTGGGAAACTGAGGGGTCAATTATTTTGATTTTTGGGCAATCTGTAAACGATTTGTTGCATCTCCATAGCTTTTTTTCTCTGGTTTCACATTGATATTTTGCTTACTGTATACTTTATCTTCTCGTTTTTAGAGGGTTGTTGATTAAACGTGTTGTGTTGCTAGCGCTGCTATAACCGACCTAAGTTTTGAATTGAATTATTGTGTGTTGTGTTGCTAGCACTGCTAGTACGGTGTGTCTGTGAATAGCCATAACACCTCTCAGTTATCTTGTTGGTCTTTGATAAATCCTTACTTGTAGTATTCGTTTGTTCTATGCTAATTCAAATTGTAAATTACATAATTATTTGCTTTGCTTAATTGAATACCACCGTAATTGTTATCTTCTAGCATCAATACTCTTAAGTGGTTGACAAATGGTGGCTTTAAGATAGCATATCTAAATGTTTGCAAATAGTATAAACAAATTATCAGACATCCCTTTATTTTATATAATTCAGATGATTTGTTTTTAATATCTTTGTGGGTTCTGAAAGTAGATTATTGATGTGTTTATGATCATTAGTAGTTCCAGGATATAAACTAGCGCGAAAGATGCTTCGTGCAAATTTAGAAACAGGTTGGTGGCATACATCCATCAATCAGTGGATTTTAAGGAGCTTAATAGTGTTTTCGAAAATCATTTCTTCTAGAATGGCATATGGTTAGAAGTACGTTTTTAAATAAAAAGCGCAAACGAATATTAATAAATAGGAATGCTGCTACCATGAAACCCCAGAAGAAAAAGTGTCGAGCGGTTTGATCGTGTTGAGTTAATTGATGAACGAGGTATTAGAGTATCTAGTGAAATTATACTACTAGTGATGTTAACATAGACTTACTTAAACCTTGCAAACACAGGAAAAAGGATTATAGACTCATACAACCTAACCCAACTTAATAAACTAACCCTAACCGAAAAAACGTTACATCAGAAGAAACATTGATCGACCATATTTATGTTACTAATACAATAACATGTTGAAACATCTGTTCCCTAATTTTTGGGACTGAGTGACATTAAGTGACAATAAATCTATATGAAGGCAATAAATCAATTATCCTGGCGCATGGCAAAACCATAACAAAGCTTCAAAATACTCCTTCTACAACTTTGTTTGTCGAAGATTTGAACAATCATTTTCATCAGTTTGCAATAAAATAATGAAGTTAAACACATGATCAAAAATGATTTACTTGATTACTTAAATAATTTTGTGAATCTAAACATATAAAATCCTATCTTAATTTTAAGTTTTTAGTGTTCACGAAGTGTGTATTGGCGAATTGTGGTTATTTAGGTAAATCCAAATCCGTGGTTTAGACGAACAGACAACAGAAATACCTAAAACGGCAGCCCAATCATCTGAACAGTTCACCTTTCATCTCAATTTGTGCATTGAAAAACAGCACTTTCTCAAGCTTTTGATGCCAGTGTACTTCCGTTTTTAAATCTGGGGACCCAAAAAATTATTCCAAATAATAGGACAACATCCATTCTATCTGTCTTATCTAAACATTAGAAAAAACATCTAAAAAATTCAATTCAATTGCATGTTTGACGAAATAATTACTTCATTTGGTATTCAAAGCGGATTCATGAACAGATCGGTCATGTCACATTGCACTTTCAAACCTGATAGAGCAATGGCATTCAAATAGAAACCAATGGATTAAATTACAGGGCAGTCTTTGCGATTTTGCCAAAGCATTTGACACAATAGACCATAATCTCCTTTTAAGGAAATACTGGCACTGATATGGTATTATCGCAGGAGTCTATGGATCTCATTTCAATCTTTTTCTAAACTAACAGACAGCAATCAGTTTTATCAGGACTGTTAAAACATCTTTCTTTAGGTGATAAAACACGGTGCTTCCCAAAGGTTCAGTCTGGGGTAGCCACATCCTGTTCCTCCATATAGACATTTTAAATGACCTTTCCTTTACATTGTCTCATCAGATTTGCGAACTGTTTGCTGATGACAGCCATTACATAATAAAAATAAGAATACTGACCTACGTGCTCACTGATATACAAAAATGATCTCAACAAACTAGAACATCGGAGTGATCTTATTAATATGCTCTTCATCTCAACAATCTAAGTTAATGATTATATGCAACAAAGACAGAAACGCCAGGAATATCAAACCTGATCTGATCAACATGAAAGTGCATCACGTTTAGACGAGGTAGATTCAAATAACTTGCTTGGTCTTGTAATTCGACAACAATCTTTCATGGGTTCCCCATATCACTATCCTATTTCGTAAACATCAAGAACAGTTATTTCAATTCACTAGAATAAAACATTCCCGACCAACATACCAGAAAACTATGTTTTCACGCCTGTTTACAACTGATTTCGATATTTAGCTTCACGACGTGGGACATTCTGGCAAGGGTAAACCGTGGCCTTAACCTTTAGAAAGTATTACAGGCGTTCGTTCAACTTATTATACTTCTAAAATCATCTTCTTTACACGATCTTGATTACAAAACACTTAATATTTTCGTTTTCATTAAGATGTCAATTTAATAAAGCCGTTTTCGTTTACAAAGATTTTAAGGACTCGCTCCTCTATATCTGTGTGAAAAAGATATGTGAGACTAAAATAAGAAACACAAGTAGGAATACCGCCCCCCGTCCATAGAACTGATTTAACATGCATCTCAACATATTCAGATGGCAAAACAAAAAGTTACCTTGGCATCATACAAAAGCGGCTATCATTGATGTACTTACTCATCTGTTGTAAGTATTGTTCCCTTTTTTGTTCCCTACTGGTGAGGGTTATGCCTCTTTCGTGTTAGCTATAGCAATGCTAACTTAACCAAATTCCATGCCATAATAAAACTCATCCCCTACCTCCCCACCTCCCTCTCTCTCTTCCTCCTCTCTCTCTCTACTCTATCTTTCTCTCTTCTCTCTCCTCTCTCTCCCCTTGCTTCTCCCTCATCTAGTAGACTAACTTAGTTATATTATGTGGCTGAATTATTTGCTGGTGCCTACGTGCCATTTTTCATTTTTAGGTGATATGATTGATGATGATGCTCTAAATGTTTGCAACATGCTTTGTATTTACATTATGGTTTGAATGCACGTTAAATTACATTTTTCCTTTTTCTTTTCTCATTTTTCTTTTTTTTTCAATAATATTTTTTCTTTTTCTTTAGTTTCCATTTTTGTGAGGGCATAGTGAAAAGAAGCTTTGTAGGCCTTATCTATTTTCCCTCAAGTAAAAAAATCTCTCTCTTCTCTCTCTCTCTCTCTCTCCCCCCCCCTCCTCCTCTCTTATCTCTCTATCTCTCTCTCTATCTCTTCTCTCGCCTGCTCCTCCCCTCTTCCTCTCTCTCTCTCTCTCTCACTGCCTCTCCATTATATTGGTATTTCTATTCTTGTTTTTGGCATAATGCTCAGCTGAATTCAACTTTCCAAGACCAGCCATAGCACAAGCTATTAGGTACCCAGCCTCAGCCGTGCCTTACAACACACGACATTCAGCTGGAGCACCAACAGTTCGCGGCTCGCAGGGGGCTGAGGTGTACCCCCACCTCTACACTCACCACCACTTCCAAACCTCCCTTTCTTCACCACTCTTCCGCTTATACAAGGGTGAAGGCGTACCACATACCACATTGCGACCAGCGTTGACCATCACAACCAGCTGGCAGTTTCTCAAGCCTTGACATGATCGCCATTGAAGGAAACTTGGCATCGGCCACATATTACCTCGAGAAAAAAAAGGGCGCTTAAACGAGACGGTACACAAGAAGAGAGAAACGTAAACAGATCCGTGTACTAGGCAGTCAAATGGGTGACACCTGCGTTTCTGACCCCCCGCAGGACCCCAACATTGACACCCTTATCTACATAGGGGCTCATATAACAGTCATTAACCCGCATCAGACCAGTTGTGTGTGTCACCTTTAATTAATGCTACCGATGTGTGGGGCGCTGCTAATACCAGAACGTAACCGCCGATTCGTCACTGCCAATAACATGACGGAATGCTGTTTAACCGAAACTGGCTCCGTTCGTCTGGGAGATTGACGACTTCAGTGTAGTGACCTCCTAACTCCAATCGGATACGCTCTACGTTCTGCCCCCCGCCTCCCCATCCCTCTGGAAAGGTCGCTCGTGGTGGTGGCAATCGCATTCTACAATAGGGGGACTCTTCTCCTCTTTCTCAAACTGTTAAGACTGTGTTTCCCTCATCATTCTTCGTTTGAACTTGCCTCAACTGGTCCCCTCAACCTACAGCACGCCTTGTGTCAACTTCGTCTTGTGTTGACGTTTCCACCTCCCAGTAAAAGAAATCATGTTGAAAGACACAACAAAGTTCTTCGACGAACTGTCTTTCTGTTCTTAGAGTACTGTTATCCCTGTTTGGTTAAAAGTGACATTGCTGGTGATTTAATAACTCACTATGGAAAACGCACGGACAATAACACAATGAAATTTAGATAGATATTGTAAGCATGTTAAATTTTGTTGGCTCAATCTGTCACGAAGATAGTCATGTGCATGGTCCGGATTCTCGGATTTGTCTTGTTACCCAAAGCCTGTGATTAAATGTCGTAATGTCTACAACTGTGTGGTCACGATCTTACGGTCCGATCATTGTGTCTGTGTTGGCAAATGTAAGTCTCCCCAAACCTGTCCATCACCGCACAACAAAATTCTCCGCTCTTTTCATTAAGAATGACATAGACTAATTTGAAAGATGAATTTTAGAAACTGCGATAACGCTGACATGTCCCTTCCTGATTTTAAACTTTTCTTTGCAAAATCTGATCGATATGGACGCCCTCTCCATCAGGTGTCTGTCAGGACGGGAAGAGCCACACCTTTTGACAATACAGTCGTCCCCAACTAACACAGTTTTAAAAAACGCAGAGCACTGCAGAGCAGAAACAGGTGGTGCTCTCCCTCTGGTCCTCATGTTCACAACCGGATTCTACAACGCAATCAAAAAAAAAACCATTGCCCGACTTAGTACAAAGGGCCTAAGACTCAGTTTTTCTCCTCTAAAAATTTCGCTAGCAAAGACTTGTCAAAGAACCTCTACCAACGCATGAATCAACAACATAGGCAAAACACAGCTGCTGTATTCCCTTCAAATATATAAACTACAAACTCATTGACAACTTTCTGAACTTTTTCGGGACAAAATAGTAGCCATTTCGAAATGCTTTTATTTCTCTGAGACTCTAGCCTACGAGTTCCCAGCCTTCTCTGGTCCAAACTTTGCCGCGACTTTACGCCAGTACAACATCAGTTGTGAAAGAGATTCGCGAGGAAAACGGCCAACAAAATCTTGTGAACTTGACCTTGCCTACATCCCTCCTCTACGAAAACAATGATACCTTGTTACCAGTCATAACAAACATTTTTCAACCGTTCTTGTCAAAGTTGGTACAGTCCTGATGATTTTAAAAGACGCATTTGTTGAAACCCCTCTGAAAAAAATCTACTCTGAATCCAGATGCAATAAAAAAAAAAAACTAGCTGCCAATCCCTAACCTTCCCTTATTGTCCAAAACCTTTAGTTCTTCATTCCGCTATCTCAGCACCTTGTACGAAACAATCTTATCAGTCCCTCCAATCTGCTTACCGTAGCTGGACACAGTACTGAAACAGCTCTTAGTATATTTAGAAAATTTTGATTCCCTTGACGACGACAAAATTATCGTTCTCCTTCTTCTTGATTATTAGCAGCATCTTGACACGATAGACCATGGCATTCTAATGACACGTTTGACAAACTGACTTTGGCATCTGCGGCACCAGACTAAAATTGCGTTTAATTTAATCATATATCTCCAATAGAAAGCAATTCGTTATCATTGAAAATATTTCAGTCATATAAACAATGATTCTTGCTTTGGCGTCTCAGGGATCCAGTATGGACATTTACTGTCGTCTCATGTACACAAACACCATTGTCAAGATAATTAACGGACATATGTTCAGCACAAATTTGTGCCGGACGACACCCAGCGCGAACATTTTGAACCCTAGCCATGGAAACTACCACCAACTTGTCCAGACATTGTTGAAAACTGTGTTTTTTACATCAAAACATTGGATTGTCAGCCCAACCAGAACCTAAGTAAATGATGATAAAACAGAGGCTATCATTTGGTTGACAAAATCTTGCTCAAA
>JAGGCT020000939.1:0-5000 GCA_017654935.2 Phymorhynchus buccinoides
ATCAGTGACTCCTTAAAGTTTAATGCATCACAATTCTCAAAGCATTGAGGATCCAACAAAAAAAACAAATCGGAAAGCAGCTTTGTTCAAGCATGAAAAATGACTATACTTTCACCTTTTCAATCCACTCCCCCAGCTCTCTACGCGTATCTGCTATCTGGACGGGGTCGATCAGATCGAACTGCTGAAGGCCCTCTGGGACGAGGGTCCGACCAGGGACAGTCAGCTGTTGGCTATCCACCTCCTCACCCACCTGATCATTCCCCTGTCTCGGGACGTGGGCTTCGAAGAAGTCTTCGAGCTGATGGAGCACTTCCTGACAGTCAACAGCGGATGGGATACTGTGGGAATGCTGGCTGAGCGCCGTGAGTTATAGTTTGTGTACTTTCGGCAACACTGTTCGTGTTAATAGGTCGTTTTTTCTATTCCTTGTGGCTTTTATATTTAGTTGACTGTCCTGCTATCTAAACACCCAAAAAACAAACAACTACACGACAAGTGTAAAATGACGTTATTTTATTCACAAGAGATAAAACAAAACTACCTAATATTTTCGCGAATCAACATAGACAAACAAGAAAATAGCAAAAGGAGCAAAAAGCAGGCAACAAAAGGAGAGAAAAATTAACAAAATCAAAAAACAATACTTCCCCTCTACAGTCCAATGCGTAAATATAAACAATTGGCTTTCAACAGCGGATATTTCGGCGAATGCGCCTTTATCAACATAGACAAACAAGAAAACAGCAAATATAGCAAAAGGAGCAAAAAACAGGCAACAAAAGGAGCAAAAATTCAAGATAAAAAAACAATACTTCCCCTCTACAATCCAATGCGTAAATATAGACAATTGGGTTTCAATAGCAAAACAAAAGAACTGTGCAAACTTTTTTTTGGGGGGTGGGGGGTAGGATGAGGTATTTGTTTTGTTTTGTTCTTTAACAATAAAGGGTAAGAAATTGTTTGGTTCTTCAACAATAAGGGGTACTAGTTTTACAACTTGGATATCTGTGAATGACTTACGAGATTGCATTGGCTCTCTCTACAACAGCCATGAAAACTGCGTGACTTTTGACGACAATCATTAGGGGAAGACGGGGTAAAAAGCGCATGGGCGGGTAAGAAGCCCACCCCAATTATCTCATGAAATGAAGCAAATTTCAGTCAAATTTGCCCATGAGACGAATGCTAGACATTAACGCTCGTCTCATGGGCAAAATGAGACTGAAATGTGCTTCATTTCATGAGATAATTGGGGTGGGCTTCTTACCCGCCCATGCGCTTTTTACCCCGTCTTCCCCTACCAGCTATTGCCCAGTGCGTGTAGTCATGAGTGTGTCTGAGACGGTCAATACGAGTAGTAGTTTGTGCATTAGACTAAACTCCCAAAACGATTGGCTGTTAAGCCTAATTTACATACTACTACCCGTGATGATTGTCTTAGATGAACTCTAGAGGTCATGCCCTATGACTTTCGAGGCACAGCATGCAATAAACGTAACGTGTTTTTGAGTAGGCCCTATGTCTTCCAATACGGATAAAGCGAGTGAGAGCAACAAACAGAGACGAATGAGAAGGCAAAGTGAACGAGATTAGGTCGATTAAAGGACCACTTGTAACAGGAATAACTTTTAAGATCATAATCTCGGCCAACTATTCTGAGCCCATATCCAAAGCAAAAGAAAACGGTTGCGGATGCTAATCTATTGGCTATGCTGCAAAGAACACCTTTTGCAAGAGTGAGTGGGGGAAGATGGTTGAGTACTGACCAACAAGGGCATAACTCTCGCCAATAACCCTATTTGAGGCCACTTAATGGTTGCCTTTTGCAAGAGTGAATGCCCTTTTGGATACTAATCAACAATTGCTTAACTCTTGCCGTCAAGGGCGTTGTAGATAACCCTACTTGCAGTGGCTAATAGCATTGATTTTTTTTTTTATAGCAAAAATACTTTCCCGACTCCGGATTGTTCGTGTTAGTTTTGGTTCCTACTTGAAGCCATAACTAACATCTATGGTAAGACGGAGTAAAACAAGCGCGAAATCGCAATAGTTTGTGGCACGCGGTCTATTTTTACCACTCCAATCATGAGTCACCTCCCCTGGCTTTTCAATAATTTTAATCTGTAAACCAGAATGTTATCTCTGCACCTTTTCGTAACTTTTTATATCTTTTGGAAAACATTTAAAACTATGTATCCTACTTATACTCACCAAAAGAAGCACCGCATACTCGTCGTGTCTGTTGTAGTGTCTGTATTACGTATGTTTATTATTTTGTACGCTTTTAGAATACATCATTTTAAAGTGCGGCCTCAATTTGAAGTGTAGCCTCGATTTGAAGTGCGACAATTTTGTCAAAATGTGCGACAATTTTGGACCGACCGACCGACAGACAGACAGACCGACCGACCGACAAAGTGAGTTATAGGTTTGTGGCTTGAGCCACAAACAAAAAAAAGCCCATGGGCGGGTAAGAAGCCCATGCCAATTATCTCAGGAAATAAAGCGAATTTTAGTCAAATTTGCCCATGAGACGAATGCTAAACATGAACACTCGTCTCATGGGCAAAATGTGACTGAATTGTCTTTATTTCGTGATTACTCTGGTTTCTCTTCTCTTTATTTTATGTGGCGGAGGCGTGGTTACCGCTACACCTATCTGTATTGTAAAAAAAATCGGAACTTTACTGGAGTTGCACTGCCTCCGGTATCGTTCCCACCATCTTTGTATTTACAAATGTCCCATATGTGTCTGTTCCAGGCCGAGAGGACGCAAAACACCATTTTTCATTCATTCATTCTTTTTCAGGAGATAATTAGCATGGGCTTCTTACCCGCTCATGGGCTTTTTATCCCCCCCCCCCCCCCCCCCCCCCCCCCCCCCCCCACCCTCTACGCCGCCCCATCCCCCCCCCCCCAACTCCCCCCCCCCCGCCTTATCCATATAGCATTGCGTTTTGCAGACGTGAACGCCTTGGCCTACCTGGAGCCCCCCGTGATGCGGGAGAAGGTGGAGGAGTGGATCAGGAACGACAAGCAGCCCTGGCTGCAGGTGGCCGCCCTGCTGCACCAGACCTGTCTGGGCAGGTTCACCGACAAGGACAAACTCTTCGAGTAAGTGGCACGACATTGACAGCAGCGTTCTTTCCTTGGTGTTGGCAGAGAAAGTTAGATTAGCGTCCAATCGGTCAGAGACCCTTATGGACAGTATTCCTGAAGACGGATGAGGTCTTCTCGGGGATGAAGACGATGGGACAGTCGCTCTGGACGTGGCAGAGGCGTCGTAGGGGCTGGTGCTTTGTCGTTTGGGACGGGTGTCCCAAGTCTGGGTTTTCTTCTTGATGCTTTGGGTGGTATCAGAGTATTATTGTGTGCCTTTATACTCAGAGACTACTCTCTGTGAAATTTGGGTTGCTCCCACCTGAAGAACGCGCCGCAACTAGCGCTTCGCCACCGACTTTTTTTCCTTCTTGTTTTGCATTCAGGTGTTTTTTGTGACCGACGGGGAAGAGGGAGAGGGGGTAAATTTAGACAAAAATAATAACTGTTTCGTTGTCATTGGGTTCTTTTCACTTCTTTAACGAGCGCAAAGTGCATGGGCACTCGGGAGCTCGGCTTCTGTCGTGTCATCCGAAAGACTTAGCGTTCAGAACATAATATGTTATTAAGGTCTACTAATGGAAAGCGAGTGGGAAAACTCCGCTGAGTCCAGGCACGATCCCGGTGTGAGGAGAATATTGTACCTCATGAAATAAGTAGGCATTCCTCTGTTTGCTTGTCCGCCATTGTGAATTTTACGAAACTAAGTGCATGGCTTTGTACATCGATTTATCGGCAAATATGTAGATTTACACCCTCCTGCTCTATTTCTTGGTTCTTCTTCTCCTTCTTCTTCTTCCAGTTGGGGATGTTTATCCTGCCCCGCACTCACCGGTCTTCATTCAGACCATTAATAGCGCACATCCATCCCACCGGCACACACGGCCTACTCGTACCGAATAGTGGGATGGGCTTTAACGTGCGCGCAAGATCTTGAGCGTGCGTTCGCACACGGGACCTCGGTTTTAGGTCTCATCCTTTCTGTGGTTAGGAATAGGGTTAGGGTTAGGATGGTTATAGTTCGCATGCGAAAGGTAGATATTTCATGGGAGATACTTATTTCTCATGACACCGGGTTTGTTGCTTACGAGGCGAGCCACTCTACCACTACCATAGGATTAACATTAAAGAGCAAGGCTGAAACACTGTCTTGATTGGGGGGAGGGGAGAATGGGGGAGGGGCTTCTTCTCTAAAGACCCTCTGTTGTCCAGCAGCTCTCTATCAATGTTTTTTTCTCCCTCAAGTCATATCTTGATTAGCCATACGCTATTGTCACCAAGTCCAAGGTATCGCTCGTGAATCCCATGGAGTGGTTTTCGTTTTAATTGGTGTGGTTAAAAAAAAGGTCAGTGTAAAAAAGTGACATGGATATCTTGCCAAGTTGCCAGCTTAATGATTGGGGGGAACAGAAATGGGTCGATTCGAACCCCTGAAAAGGCATCCAAGATAATTGGTGAAACTGAGAAGTGTCTAACCTGCTGTAAAGATACAATTCTGCTGCCAGTTAAATGTTAAGCTGTTGTCTTGTAATCTGAAGGGTTGGGGGTTCCAATCTGTTATTTGTATTTGCAATAATTATTATTCTAGTCTCAGAGACGAGTCACGCCTGGAGAGAACCGTGGCGTCGCTATGGTGCAGCGCTACATTTTATTGGGGTGGGGTGGGTTGAAGGAACAGTACTCGAAAAACCTAGTTGTCAATGCGGTACATATCAGGCAGCGGGACCGTCCTGTTGTTATCGATTTTTCATTGCCGTGGGTTTTTTACATGTATAAACAAACTGAAGCGCAAGGGTCAGACAAGTCTTGGCAGTTCGATTTTCATGAAAGAAAGGACAAGGCTGGGAGTCCACCCAGAGACACTTGTGCTATGAATTGGCAGACGAATGCCTTAACTA
>JAGGCT020000939.1:10000-25000 GCA_017654935.2 Phymorhynchus buccinoides
GACGAACACAGGCAGGCAGTAGCCGTCAGGTGGACACTGGAAATGAGTATTAGGGCAGAAAGGGTTATCCCGTGGTAAAGCTGCCACCATGAAACCTCCAAATCTTTGAAAGTTGATCACAGCTGGGGAGGGCATAGACTGTCGGAGGGATTTTCTCTCGGAACTAACAAAGCCTTTTGATGGATGAACCGTCCTTTTCCCTTCAGCTGGCCCGGGAGCACACTAAACAGGACAGCACAAAATAAAGGAATAAATAATAGTTGAAAGTGTTAACTGCCAGATCTAATTATGAAGATGGGGGGGGGGGGGGGGGTGAAAAGCTAGCTCTGACCTGAAGAAGTATACAGAAGCCATCTGTCTCCAGCCTGCCATTCACCTGTCAACTGCTACTGAACATACGTTCGAAAGCTCTCCAATGTCTACTTGCTCAGGTCAGAACTACCTTTTCACCACAGTTTTCTTCACCAAGGAATAAATATTTTCTTTTACCTTATATAGTCGAGTGCAAACAAATGCGCTTTAAAAGTTGTTTTGTTGTTTGATGTTGTTATCAAACTATTGGGCCATGCACGAACAATTAGGGAAGATGGGCTTAACATGATCTTTGATGGAATTGAACAATACAATACGCCTTCAAATGAAACATAGCAACCAAACTTAGATTGAGGTAACTAACTCTTAGATTCTGATATTTCATCTTGGACATATCAGGGAAAACTGATGATCATAAACATTGTTCAAACTAGCCTTATCTATGCTTACATTAATATATAAGAAGATACACACGAGAGAGAGAGAGAGAGAGAGAGAGAGAGAGAGAGAGAGAGAGAGAGAGAGAGAGAGAGAGAGAGAGAGAGAGAGAGACAGACAGACAGACAGACAGACAGACAGACAGACAAAAAAACACAGAGAGACAGAGAGACTGAAAGAGAGACAAACAGACAGACAGAGACAGATAAAAAGAAAGTAAACTTCAGTGAAAGAAAGACACATATAGAAATGTACGTATATACCGCCTACCAAACTCCGCCTAAAGTCCACCACTGTGGTATTCCCACAAAACGTCTCATCACTTCCATCTGTACAATCTTTACACAGGTCACAGACAAGGCTGTACGGCACAAAATCTCCAGAAAAGCCACAGTAAAAATAAGGCAATATTATTGCCTTTGCCATTCTACAACCATTGTTGTACATGTTCTCTTCGTTTTCTAAAGCCTGGCAACGACTTTTTATATCACAGGCCAACATTCCATGAGTCCAATGCTTCAGTGGGCATGTCACAAGCGGAAACGGAAATGAAGTCACGTTTTGAGGCACAGGCAGTGTGACGGGTTTTCTGACAACTTGATTCCTCGAGGTAGTTGGCAGTTCACACAGAACGGAAACACGCCGCATGAATTTACACATAACCAGGGGCTTGACGTTTGTGGATGAGCTGCATCTGTGCAGTTTGAGATTCACGCACGAGTGGAATTCTTCGTCCATGTAATAAGCCACACTGCCACTGCTCCATAGTAGACTGCCCTTATACCTGTCACAAACATGCGCATCATTATGCATAGATGCTTTGCATGTGGAAGTCAAAAGAGTGAGTCCAAAGGTGACAGCCCGGTCTATTTAAACAGTTTCACTTAAAGAAAATAGCAAAACATTGTTTCGGTGTGTGGATTTGAGTGAAGATCCTCCCCTCATTTTTCCTGTAGGCCTATGTAAAAAAAAAAAAGCCTAATTGTTTTCCCCATTTCGGTAAAGGTCAAAATGTGCCACCCCCCCCCCCCCCCTACCTATCTCAGCCTTTCCCCTGTATTTTAGCAACATTTTTAGATTATAAGACGGAAACTACCACAACTCTTGCACTTTGCTTCGACAAACATGTGAGCTACTCTTTACTCCTTGATACAACCCTTTCAAAAGCTGATGGTACAGACCAGTACAAAATCCAAGCCTAAAGTTGCTTTAATAGAACACCTCATTCAATGATAGGGGAAGACGGGGTAAAAAGCGCATGGGCGGGTAAGAAGTACCCAATGAAATGAAGCAAATTTCAGTCTCATTTTGCCCATGAACGAGCAATGGGCAAATTTGACTTCTTTAAACATGAGATATTGGGGTGGGCTTCTTGCCCATTTTTACCCCGTCTTCCCCTATGTAGGGCCTACACAATATTCAAACCGTTCAAAACAAATCGTACTTCTGAAACAGTTTGTTGGTTGGCTGGCTGACTGGTTGATAAGTTCCTGAGCTTCAGCAAAACGGGAACTATTGTTAGTCCCCGACTGCAAAGCGGCGCAGGATATTTTGCTAGTCTTCAATCAAAGAGAACAAGAAAACAATGATACGCGAAGTTTTTGCAATTCTCTGAACCAAGTCATGAATTTTTCTGTGCGCGCGTGTGCGCAGCAGCAACAAGGCTAGGGGAAGACGGGGTAAAAAGCGCATGGGCGGGTAAGAAGCCCACCCCAATTATCTCATGAAAAAGCTTGTCTCATTTTGACCATGAGACAGGTCATGTCTAGGTCTCATGGGCAAATTTGACTGAAATTTTCAAATTCTTACCCGCCCAACTTTTTACCCCGCAGTTACGTGCCACGTGCTAATGCGTTTTGAATGTAACAACACATTCCGATTTCCGAGTAGCTCGGCGATGCGAGGGGACTTTGCAAGCGTTGCACTATTTATTGTTTGGTCTGTGAGCCCATCTGTCCATTTGTCCATCTGTCCAAGCATACGACCATCTGTCTGTGCGCAAAAGGGAACCAACTCAAGTGAGGGAACTTTGCACCTGCTCGGGTTCTTTCCCTTGTTTGGATCTTATTGTTTTTGTCATTGCATTGCTCTTTTGTCACCCAATTCCACCCTTTTTTGTTGAAGTCTTTTTTTGTTGTTGTTTGTTGTTTGTTTGTTTGTTTGTTTGTTTGTGTGTGTGTGTTTTTGGTGTGTGTTTTTGTTGTTGTTGTTGTTGTTTGTTTTTTTGCGGGAGGGGGGGGGGGGGGGTTATTGGTGAGTGACCAGCCTTTTTCAAACGTTGCTCGTGATCTAGGTGTCATGTTTGACACTTATTTGTTTACCAGTCCATGGGAGCTTAAATCCAAACAGCACGTCAGAATGGAAATCTATGTTTATATTTTGGTAGTGTGTGTCTGTCTGTTTCTTTGTTGTTGTTTTATATCTTCAAATCCTCCGAAAACGGTTAGTCCAGACCATTATAACCATATACATTTTTGATCAGCGTCATCTCGGGAACACAGTGAAATGCATCTCTGCTCTTTTGGAAAAATGGACTAGATATTCTGCCAAGGAAATGTTACAGAGAAACATAGCAGAAACGAAGGGAACTAGCTGGTACTGGCACTGGCCGGTTTCACTGCAGGGCTTTTTGCCCTTGGTCTAGAAGAAATATATGTGTGTGTCAGTTAGTTTTGCCTGACTACCACTTCCACATAGCAGAGACGGTGACTTCTATTCTGGAGGGCTGGGTTGACATTTGGGGGGGAGCTGCAAAGCGGCGCAGGATATTTTGCTAGTCTTCAATCAAAGAGAACAAGAAAACAATGATACGTTGCAATTCTCTACCAAGAGCAGCAACTCGTTTTTAATTTGTTTAAAGCTTGCTCAATGCAGGTCACAGTGAGGTATAAAACAAATTCAAATGCATCCAATAAAATTGAAAAAACTCAAGCCAAATTTCTAGCAAGACTCCCTTTACCCTTTCACCGCCAGCCATCTTTGAGCCAAACATGTCCATTAAAGCTACATGGCTACAGAAAAGATTTTTGCCTGCAATAGAGTTGGATTTCTCTGTGACACATTTAAAATGGGGTCAATCCTTACTGCTGAAATTTAGGACACAATATCATTGAATAACAGACCCTGATTTCAAGAGTTTTTATGACATGGTTGTTAAATCATTGTGATGCAAAAATGCGACATTGGCGGTGAAAAGGTTAACCACAAACTTTCCACGAAATGTCATCAGTCTTTTAGTTATTTCTGCTGCAAAGCTCATAAATCAAACAGAGGATACCTAAAATTAAACAGAACCTATTTGTCTTGTCAGTCTCCTAACAGCCTAGGTTAAATCCAAACTTTGTTGAAGGAAAACAAACACATACATGTGCATAAAGACAGGTCAACTCTCCAAGGCCAGCACCTAGAAATACTTCACTGAGATTTATGCCACTAAAACATCAACATTATTTTGAAGAAATTAGAACAAAAATAATGAAAAAAATGTTGATCTTGCCATTATTTTTTCATAATTTGGGCATGTATCATATATATATATGGCACGCCAGGCCTTAAAGTGACACCCTGACGGATGCGTTTTTTCCAAGAAACACATTGAGATCACCAGAAAGACAGCCTTTTCAAGGTTCCGAACACTCACTTTGCTCTGGTTTCCTACAAATCAAACCGTCAAAACGTCGATTCCTCCTTGGCGGAGTTGCCGGAGAGAGAAGCCATTTTGGACGGGGTGGGTGGAGGCCACTCAAGAGTGGTTGTAGGTTTTTCTTTGTAGTGCAGTAAAACAAAAAAAGGAGCTATTTCCTTTGTTGTGAGCAAAACTCCTTTTGGTAAAATGTATAAAATAGCTATATAAAAACAAGCGCGAAATCGCAATAGTTTGTGGCACGCTGTCTATTTTTACCACTCCAAGCATGAGTCACCTCCCCTGGCTTTTCAATAATTTTAATCTGTAAACCAGAATGTTATCTCTGCACCATTTCGTAACTTTTTATATCTTTTGGAAAACATTTAAAACTATGTATCCTACTTATACTCATCAAAAGAAGCACCGCATACTCGTCGTGTCTGTTGTAGTACTGTATTACGTATGTTTATTATTTTGTACGCTTTTAAAATACATCATGTTAAAGATCGGCCTCAATTTGAAGTGTAGCCTCGATTTGAAGAACGACATTTTGTCAAAATGTGCGACAATTTTGGACCGACCGACCGACCGACCGACCGACCGACAAAGTGAGTTATACTTATAGGTTTGTGGCTTGAGCCACAAACAAAAAGGCTTGCATTGTGAAAATTTTGTGCAAACGATTTGGTCTGACTCAGGCGGCCATTAGAAAAGAATCTGAAAGAATCTGAATCGCCGATTTGATGGTTTGATTTCTAGGAAACCAGAGCAAAGTGAGTGTTGCAATCTCTGTAAACGGTGTTTTCCTGGTGATCTGGACGTGTTTCTTGCAAAAACTCATCCGTCAGGGTACCCCTTTAAGGGACTTGATACAATTTAGCTTTTTTGCTTTATTTTATGTGAAAACGGAAATATCAGTTTTACGGTTAATTAACACATAAAAATACATTGTATTTGATGCATTTAACAAAAGTCGCGCCCTGGTAGTGTCCCTGCTGGCAGTGGTCAGTTGACCCCTCACAGAAGCAGCCCGGTGATCAGTCCCGATGAGTCAAAATTCTGGTCTTGGTGCCTTTTTGGTCATTCTTTTGCTAGACCCAAAATGTGTTTATAATTCATAAATACCAACAATAACTACAACAAACCTGAATGATGTTTTCACAAATGCCCACAATTACATATATGTCACATAGCAAATGTGTCAAGGTCTGCCCGATGTGTCATATATGGTACACATGTTTTCTTTCAAATACATTCCTTTTACCAAGTACATAGATGTAAATGAGCTTCTAGGCAACTAACATTGTCATAACGTAATCAAATAAATGAGTACATGTGAACAAAAACTGATATGTATCTATATTTGATGTTACTACAAAGACCCAAAATGGCTAACATATTACATGACAAAGCTGATGTGCCCAATGTACCATATATGACACAAACGTTTCTCAAAAATTATTTAGAACATAAATTTAGATAGCTTTAATTTTGTATCATGTATTTCAGTCTTTTGACATAATTTGATCATGAAAATACATGATGCATCAAAAGATTGACTTTTCTTTTGTTAGATTAGGATGGGTTTTGTTAGCAATGTTTTGGAATTGATGGAATGTGTGAGATCATCAAACATGAAGTGGCTAGTAAAACTCCATAAGCAGCATGGGAAGGCAAGGATATCAACTAAGACCAAGTTTATTGTCTTGTGAAAGGTACTTGATGGTTCCTATTGTAGCTGCAGCTTTCTTTTCATTTTTAGGAGGGGATAAATGCTATGTATCATATATGATACGTGTGGCCCTAGAGGATTAACGCACTGACATAAGATGGGGAAAGTTTCAAAATTCTGACAATTAAGGAAATCTGTCAATAGCTTCAAAATAAATCAACACAAGTTTCAAAGACTACGATTAGAGAATTTGGGTCATAAAATCTCCACAGAATTTTTTTTAATTTGAGTTAAAAAAACAAAAAGTAAGCTAAATTGTCCGGAATGAAAAGAAACTTGTTGACTGCTGGATCAGGACACAAACACTGACCTTGATAGGTAAGGGGAATTGTTGATAGTTGAACTCACTTTCTGTGACGTAAGTGTCCCGCGCGACCCCTCTTTCTTATCTACACCCCCCCCCCCCCCCTCTTCATTTCTCGGGCCGGCCGCCACTTTAATTGCCATCCACCATCAAACAGACGCCGATTAAGGCATTTATCTCTTTGAAGCCCGATCTACCTTCCCATCACGAGAAAGTGACTTCCACAGTCGGCGCCCTTTGAACCCTTCCTTTCGGAGCATGAGAAGGATAGGAATGTCGGCATGTGATAATGATGTAACCGGCGCGTGATTGTTCTGTACTACTATACATACTACTAGAACATCATCTTGTGATGTGTCGACTGCTATGAACCAATGACAGGCTCTCAGTGTTTAAAAATTTGAGTAGTGAGGAAAGTAGCCTACACCTACTCTCTCATAATACCTCCAAAACCTGACTGGAGCAACATTGCGGACTCAACCTCTCTCCCAGCCAGTCATAATAGCCCAACTAGTGAGTATTATTGATGGCTGGTGATTGAGATCTGGTTTGTTTGATCATATTTTTGATCTAGATCCTATGTTCAATGATGAATAAGGAGTAGATAGATATGTTACTGAAAAGAAGTGGTAAACATTCTGTTCTATTTATGTGCACTGATTATTTGTGTGTGTGTGTTTTTGACTTTAACTCTTTTGGTACCAGAACCGGATTTTATGCCTACTAACCCTTTTGTCTATTTTTAGTAGGAAACCTGTGGGTTGCAATCTTGCACTTTATGATACCATTCCTTTCCAGGTGTTGGATGGAGAGTGATGTTGGCTTGATCACCTTTTATGTTTTACTGATCTCAGTTTGTTAACTGAAATTCAGTTTATTTATTAACTAGTGCTATTGTACAAGGGCAGCCTTCTAGCCGGTTGGGATCCACTAATTCCCTGCCGACTGAAGCCCCTTGTCTCTAAGCCATAGAGATCTACATCCACCTTCTCCTGTGATTATCAGCAGGGCATCGTGGTCAGGACGTACAATCCCTGACTCACAAGGAAATAAGACGGGAACGCCGCCAAGACGCCCCGCACCCAGAATCCGCGAGGAGACCACGCCTGAACCGTGCCATCCCGCGAAGCCGTAACCGGAACGACTGGGAGCTACTCTCACCTGACGAGCAAGCCCAGCCACCCCAGCACTCGCCGATCACTACGGAAAACTTGACAGCAGCTAAGTCCACCGGACCGCGCCAATCATTTGAACTTTCCCCCTGGCACTGAAGACACTAAGTGACCCTTCCTGCTTGGGGCTAACCTTCTAGAAAGACAAAAGTCTTGTAAATCCTTTCGGATTTCATTGTTTTTCATTCACATTTTGTTTTGGCGCCATTGAGCTGCTTTATTATTATTGTTGCATAATCTTATGCAGATTTTGTGAGTAAATAAAATACAAGTGTCAAATAATCCTGAACCCTTTGGTCAGACTGATGAGAGTGGGAGTCTTGTAATTTCATGTAAAACCCTACTTCTCTCTGTCTGCCATTAAGAGCAAATCAACCACTTGTATTTCTTACAATCATACGAGCCAGAACCCGGGCACAAATATAAATTTATTAGATGAAAAGGGGCCGGGAAAGTTGCTCATCTCCCATACCCTAGAGAAGTGGGCTAAAGGCAAATTTTCTACTTGAGAATTTAACACACTAAAAGTCTTCCCTAGGGACTTAGCCTTTTAACCCATTACCTCGTCACACTTTCTCTACAAAGAATCAACATTTTATCCTATCAAGGTCAGTATAAACTGTCCGGTATTTGGCAACAGGCGGAATTAGGAGCCGTCCGAATTTTGGAGCTTTTCCCTTCTTTGCAAATGCACTCGTCCACACATTCTCACACTCAATGTAGGCCTATGTTTATAAACAAAATTAAACTTGGACATTTTCCGCACACTGATAGGTATAATTATCATACTTACTCAGCATCACCTCATCCTCCTCTCTGAATAGCAAACAAGCACACACACAAACAATAAAACGTTCAACAGATAAAAACAAAACAAACAAAAACACCATCAGTTAGCTTACACATTTATAAGACACAGTAAAATAAACCGATTATTTATTATTTTTATAAAGGAAAAGATCACATTGGATGTGGATGCTCATGCTTGGTCACACCCAGGCGTATTACGTCGACGTTACCAGCTTCCTTTAACACATTCATGACGTCACTCCACTCTCGCGGAGTCTCCAAACTGATGCGATAGCCGCCATACTGGCTGCAGTCACTTATCTTTAACACTGACTTTTGCTGTTCGTAAATGTAGCATTTCCCTTTAACGTCGATCTATTAACACACCAACAAACACAATTATAGTGATTTAAAAATCAATTATAATGAATATAAATGAAAAGCGCATAATTTCTTTCACAGTTGCACACAGAGGGCAGTGGGGGAGGGGGGGTGTCTTAGGCCTACCTTTTAAAAAAAGTATAACAGTACAAGTTCTAGCATGCACGAAATGGAACTGCAGCACTCAACAACAAACTTACGTCATGAGAATATTTCTTTTTGTTTAACCTAGTCAACCACCCTAGTGTACATGAGCTTACACTCCACAAAATTGAAGAAAACTCACCAAGACTTGTTTGTTTTAGGGCCTACTGCTTGATACATTTAATCATACAACAAATTTCATATCATGGTTGTCCCTTGGGTCCGAAGATGACTACTCACTGTGCCTTCATCGATCAATATGCATCATGTTTTAATTAATATTCTGCTTTGATTAAAATAACGGTAACACAAAATTAAAACAAAAATGCGATGCATCAGAATGGTAGTTTGATTTGTTTTAATTGTTTCGAGCATGTAATTCGTGTATTTGTGTAGCAATCTCTCTATTTTATAATGTCATGGGATGAATTGGATAGGCCTAATGTATCATTCCTCATACTCTACATTTAGGCCTAACTGAAATTCTTCAAGAACCTATTGGGAGCAGGCTAGCTTTGTTCATACACTGAGAGAAAAGAATCATGAGAAAACAAATTAATTATTGTTGAAGGCAATAATAACACAGAGGTTTCTCTAATAAACTGATTTTTATAACATTGAGTGCTATGGCACAAGGCCTACAGTCATACCTAATCATTGTTATTTCTTGTTTATATTTATGCTTGTATATTTTCTATTGTTGCAGGATGTATTTGCTGCACTGTCTTTCTTAGTCTTTCCTAGCTATCTTTCCCGATAAATAAACAAAATCAAACAACTGTCTGGTTTCCTCTGTATGTTCCTGGCCTGCGTGTGTGTGCTGATCAACACCCTCAAATCCTTATCCAAATCCTTACCCCTCATCAACTCCTCCTTATCCCTATCCCTTACCCCTTACCACCCCATCACATTTATAACCCACCTTCTTCAATCCACAATTTTCAGATGTGTAAAGACAATGAGCTTCGTCTTCAGAGTTCTCACATTGGGGCACAAAATCACACGGAAAGTGACGTAACAAATCTGACCTAAAAGGCACAGAACAATTCCACTTAGTTTCACCATACTTGTATTTTAAATCTAGCGTGGGTCTTATTTTCTGGGGCTTCCAATCGTTTTGGAAGAAAGAGAACAAGAGTTGAAATCCATAAAATTGACGTGTCACAGCCCATCGGTTTTGAAAATAAATCGAAAGAAATCTGACACCGGCAACCGACATTTCAAAGAAATCGTCAGGGAAAAGATAGGCCAGGAAATATTGCGGGAAAACTCTGGGTTCGTGGTGCTTTTTAGCTTGCGTTGATCTGTGTCCACAGCGGTCAGGAAACAGAGAAATTAGTTCGTAGGTCTCCCGAGGAACGCTGATGAAAATGGAGTGGTTGATGGGAGAGGTCATGGTGACACAGCTTCTGAAGTAGGCTGAACACGGGTTGCATGTGCTATACCCTGGAGTCTGGACATAACCTGTACAGTGCACCACAAGGTCAGTGTATTAGAAGGGAAATTTTCTGGATTTGTTTTTAATGACTAAGCAGCCATGGCTGGATATCAGTTGTCAGCATTTTTATTTTTCAATATTGACCCAGTCGCCATCTAGGGGTAGCATCCAACTAATTCTCACTAGTTAAATTATATATATCCCAAAATGGCGGATGTGCCCGTTTTAAAAAAAGGAAATGACGACAGCTGACATCAGCCATTAAAAGCTAAGTGAACAGGTATATGGTAGCCCAGGCGGCTGTGTGCTTTCTTAGGAGTGGGGATGTTCTCTAACGTTTCGGTATGGGTTTGTCTCGTCCTCCCCAAGCCTCAAATACTCACCCTTTGATGATGCGACATACACCACTTGCATGTCAGGTCTGTCTGTTTTGTTGAGAGCAATCACATACAGTGACACATTCGAACTAAATTGTTTGAACGAAGCCAAGTGAATGCTCACTGTATCCGTTATGCTGTACAAAGACTTAAACGAGTTCTGTGTTTCACAAATCTTCCAAAATACTTTGTGGTGACCCTCTTCTTGTTGAAAGTCATCCCACATCTCCAGGTACATGTTAGTGCAGACATTGACTTTGATGCGAACAACTTTGTCCTGCGGAGCTCGTAGTGTAAGATGACATTGATTGACACGCCTCTGCACTGAACTTCGTAAATACAAATGAAGGAGCGATTCTTTAACTTCCACAAATTGAGAATCTTGCTTTGCGTCTAAGAAACAGTGAGTCACGTTTATTGTGTCCAAATTGTAACTACCGTCAATTTCATCCTTGCATAATGTTCTTGGCAATTTCCGAGATTCGTAAAATGTGCTCGTCGATATATTGGTAGGCCTATCTGTCCACTTTTGCCGAGACTGCTGTGCCAGGGAGACACTGGATGCAATCTTACTTCCAGTTTGTATCCTTGTGATCGTTGTTGCGTTTTGCTGAACCAGTGGCAGTAAAGTCGCGTTGTTGGTTTGGTGCAAAATTAGCTTTGGATGTGTCGTGCTTTCTATTATATGAACGGTGTATAAAAGAAGAAGAAAATGTGAATAAAGTATGTACAATATTATAATGGTTTCATTAGCTTTGAGGCATTTAAAAACTAAAATATTAGAATGGAACACTTTATAACGTACATACCGTAAAATCCTTTCAATGTACAAAACAAAGATATTCACTATTTATGGCTGTTACATCATTAAGAGACATGAATTATGCAACACTCAAGGCTTCAAAGTAAGACTGAGCCAAGTAGTTAGGACGGAGCTCCAGACTCAGGCTCAGGCTCGCTTGACGTGTGTCGTCATTTCTGCTCGTTTGACCTCATGTCCGGTCATGTGATGTCACAGTTGATCGTGCATGTGACGTCATGTCCAATAAAGTTATGTCATATCGTATGATGTCATATCCAGTCATGTTTGGTCATGTGACGTCATATCCGTGATGTCATAGTCAGTCCTACATGTTTGGTCATGTTGTGTGACATCATGTCAGAGCAGACTGCCCCCTCGATCTGTGTTTACGGGGTTGGGACCACCCATTACGTTATACTGTAATGGCCCACATTAGGTGGGTCTTCCTTGTGATTTATTTTTTCTTTTCTTTTTTTACCCGGCCAGAGGCCGAGGTATTGTTTCTTTCTTTTTTTGGGGGGAGGGTCGTTCTTGTTGGTGGTGGATTTGTTAGATGGAAGGCGGGAGAGTGCTTATGCCATCCACTTGGATTTCTCGCTTCATGTACAAAAAGGACAAGGAGGTTCAGGTTTTTTCGTAGCTAAACATGGCTTTACCGTTGGCCATCAATCCTCCGTTGGTTTTGGTTTGCAGGATGCATAGGTATTTTTTCTTGGAGAACTTGTTAAGCGTACGACTCAATCCCTTGGTGCTCATCTTGTCCTTTTCGTTTACGAACCAGTAATAGGTCTTGGAACACAAGGCTATGGCTTCGTCTCCCTTGTATTCCAGCTTGAAGAGCCCTGGGGTTCTTTTTGTCATATTTGAAGCAGGCTAGGCAGCAAGGTGGAGGGTGCCAGGGTTGGTTTGGGTTTTTGCTACGGACAAAGTCTTCATGGTGAGCGTCGCATGCTGGAGATAGGAACCAGTTTCCATTGTCATGGTAGAAGCGTTCTCGCATCTCGGGTCAGGCGTACTCTTGCATGTCGTTGCCGTTATCTGTCGTGCAGACATCCGTATTTTTTTAAGACGAGAGTCATCTCTTCGAAATTGTCCCAGAGATGTTGAGGGACATGCACATCACATTGGACCGTGCCAAACAGTCACCCGTTTTGGATGGCTATGACGAGGCTGGGGATGGTGATGGGGCTCTTCCGAAAAGGGATGAGAGGGAATGTCTTTTGGAACAAGTTCTTGAGCTAAGGGTTGTTGTTTTTCTCTTCCAACCATTGACATTCCCACATTTCAATGACCTGGACATCCACGGTGTGGCGCCGGTAGTGGCTGATCTTGTCCATGTGGCGTCGCAGCTTGCTCAGCGGTTTGTTACTGACTGGATGGGACGTCAGGTGTTGAGTCAAGTGGCATGATTGCTCGTGGGTGACACACCTGTGAAAGTTCAGGGTGATCCCATGAACCACAAAAGTGGTTCTTGTAGTTCAGGACATTCATGGTGCTCTTGTAGGAAGAAGAACTTCGACGAATGGGGACTAGAGAAGGTGGTGGGCCTTCCTGGTCAAATTCAAAGATGTTGATGTTGATGTCGAAGATCTTTTTGGGAGCTTCCATGTCGTCCAACGATGGCTTTACTTATGCCATAAGTTCAACGGCAAAAAAAACCACTCTGGGTCGGTGCAAAATACGCATGGATGCCTGGAACCCTCACCATCGGTCGGATCACTCTTAACTTTCACAGGTGCGTCACCCAGGGGTATGCATGCCACTTGACTCATCATCTGATGTCCCATCCAGTCAGCGGCAAACCCCTGAGCAAGCTGTGGGCCAACACGGACAAAATCACCCACTACCTGCGCCACACCGTGGATGTCCAGGTCATTGAAATGTGGGAATGTCAATGGTTGGAAGAGAAAAAAAACGGAGCTCAAGACCTTCTTGAAAAAGAAATTCGCTCACACCCTTTTTGGAAGAGCCCCATTTGGAAGAGCCCTACTTGTGTTATTATGCTTTTGAGAAAATTATTCTTATCTGTTTGACGTTAAGTGCCGCGGCCTTGGCCTCTCGATCTGCGAGATCATTACCATAGACCCCTGTGTGGGAAGGAATCCATGATAACATTATGTCGATTCCTTTTACCTTTAATTGATGTATAATCAATCTAATTTCATTGATTATTTCTAATCTTTTATTAGTGTTGCCCTCAAGGGCCTTAATGGATGAAAGTGAGTCTGTAAATAGAACCACACTTCTCGGGTAATTTGGAAGATTATTTATGTAGTGGCAGGATTCTAGGATAGCCCATAGTTCCGCACTAAAAATTGAGGTGTTATTGTTGAGTTTGAAGCGTTTTTATATTTTTAAAGAGGGGATTGTAAAGGCACATCCTGTGAGGTCATGTATTTTAGATCCGTCTGTAAAAATTTGTAGATGGTTTTGAAAACAATAAACTTTTTCTTTGGACGCTATTGAAATTAGGTTTGGATCTTCCTGTTTGGAATATGTTGGTGAACGGATGTGTCATAAATGGGGGGCTCTAGTTCCCACTGTGGGTACACCTGCTGAGATTTTTCTGTGACCTCTTCTACGGTAACACCTGCTTCTACAAATAATGTGTTTGTATAGTCGAAAAGGTCGACTAACTTAGAATATTTAGTGTGATTTTTATCTAGTAATCTGCCTTGTATTATACTAGAAGTTTACCGAGAAGCGATCAGGCTACTGCCCTTTTATAGTTTCCTTGTTTGTCGAGGAAAGACTGAAAGGAAGAGTGGAATGAATTGTTAATGTTAGCATGAGTGGAATTAATTGTTAATGTTTGCATGCATGAAGATGCCAGAAAATAAATGCGTGCGTGCTAAACAATGGTTTCGTTGTTTACGTCTATCTCATCAAATGAAACCACATTCGCTCGCCCCCCCCCCCCCCCTCTCTCTCTCTTTTTCTCATATGTATGTATGTTTGTGTGTGGCACATGTGTGTGTGTGTCAGTGTGTGTGTGTGTGTGAGTGTGTGTGCGTGTGTGTGTGTGTTGGTGTGTGTGTGTGTGTGTGTTTGTGTGTGCGTTCCCCCAAACTTATACTCTCTCCTTTCTCTCAACTCTCTCTCTCTCTCTCTCTCTCTCGTTCTAATTGCTGCACACATAAACACAATGAACAAAGAAAATAAATATTTCAACATGCGTACACTGAGCTCCGTTTAATTTCACACACACACACATCACACACGTACACACACACACACACACACACACACACACACACGTACACACACACACACACACACACACACACACACACACACACACACACACACACAGACACAGAGAGAGAGAGAGAGAGAGAGAGAGAGAGAGAGAGAGAGAGAGAGAGAGAGAGAGAGAGAGAGAGAGAGAGAGAGAGAGAGAGAGAGAGAGAGAGAGAGAGAGAGAGAGAGAGAGAGTGTCAATCAACCACTCAGATGGACGGACAGAAGGGGAAAAAAAGTAATCCA
>JAGGCT020000940.1:0-50000 GCA_017654935.2 Phymorhynchus buccinoides
AACTATAAGTGATCTGGATTGCAAACTATAAATCATATTGATCATATTGATTGCAAACACTATAAATGATATGGATTGCAAACTATAAATGATCTGGATTGGAAACAATAAATGATCTGGACTGCAATTTTTAAATGATCTGGATTGCAAACTATAAATAATCTTGACTGCAAACACTATAAATGATCTGGATTACAAACAATAAATGATCTAAATTGCAAACTAAAAATGATCCGGATTGGAAACAATAAATGATCTGGATTGCAAACTTTAATGATCTGGATTAATTTTTAAAAAAATTAAAAACGTTGCCTGTGAATCGTACGGATAAGCTGTATACACCTGTTGGACAAAGACAGAGGCTGTCAGTACGGATGGCTGACAAGAACGTTGTGGAATTTCACCAGGTCATCAACATAGGCTAAAGCACTGCTTAAAAAACCTGAAGATTGACTCCAATGAACGCATGACCATGACAATCACTAAGCTAGGCTTGCAAGATATTCGCATAAAAAAATGTTCACTGAGAAACAACATTTTGGGATAGGGTTAGGATCAGCCTAGGATAGTTGAAAGAAGCAGTGTTTGCTGGTCGTTAACATGAGGGGGTGACTAAAGTACATCTTTGCCGTTGTTTCTTGGAAATGTTTTAAACGCTTTAAACATCTGGCTTTTTTTGCACTCTAGATGGTCAAATCGAATATTAGATGTGTATGTATCGCTAAGGTATATATTCTTTGTATAAGCTTACTGGGTGCTGTTATGTCAATGCAGTGTGGGTGCACGTGGACTTGGTGTTGCTGTTGGTTGTTTGTTTCTTTCTTCTTAGCACGCCTGCTTTGCGTTGTTCACCATAAAGTATTAACATTAGGCGTACATGAAGCGAGTGTGTATGCGTGTGTGTGTGTGTGTGTGTGTGTGTGTGTGTGTGTGTGTGTGTGCGTGTGTGTGTGCGTGCGTGCGTGCGTGTGCGTGTGTGTGTGTGTGTGTGTGCGTGTGCGTGCGTGCGCGCGCGTGCATGTGTGTGTGTATGTGTGTGTGTCTCTCTCTCTCTCTCTCTCTCTCTCTCTCTCTCTCTCTCTCTCTCTCTCTCTCTCTCTCTCTCTCTCTCTCTCTCTCTCTCTCTGTGTGTGTGTGAGAGAGAGGGGAGGTATTGGAAACCATTTAATGCTTACTTTAATCTTAACACATATATCTCCCTGTTGGTATGTATGCCTATCTCTGTCTGTCTGCCCCTCTCTCTCTCTCTCTCTCTCTCTCTCTCTCTCTCTCTCTCTCTCTCTCTCTCTCTCTCTCTCTCTCTCTCTCTCAACCTCTCTCTCCCTCCCTCGCTCCCAGGTTTTTTATCCTTGTTCCTCAATGTGCATTTTTTTTTAAATTCCCTTTCTAATCCTGTCGTCTCCTCTTTCTTTCAATAGAATGTCTGTTTATGACCAAATAAGTAACCGTGTGCACGTACACAATTCAAACCATTTTCCTTGACTTCAGTTTTCTTTATAAATCTCATGATTTGTGCTATGAAGAATGTTGTTATGACAACTGGTAATCGTGTATCATATACACATGAATGCAGAAAAGGGTGTGTTTTCATTGCATGAAATATGTATAGCAGACAACAGGGTTTTCAATGTGTTGTTTATTTACGTGAGTTGTTCTAGAGTGTGGACACTAGAAGACTAACTACCTGGCGAGGTTTAGTTGAAATGGGTGTGCTGATTTAACATTTTGGACTTTCTTTATGCGTGCATGATATTTAGAAGATTTTCGTAGAAATGTATCCTGTAATGATCAGCCTATGTGTGTGAAAATACCAGTAGGCCTACATGTAACGTGTGTTTCTTATCTTTCGCATGGTTATATAAGCGTGTGCCTGTATTGGGGGGGGGGGGGGGGGTATAGGAAAAGGAAAATGTTTGGCAAAGTTGTTTTTTTTTAAACACCATATTGCTTGGACAAAGGAAAAAACAAGTAAAAAAAATATCATCTTGTAGTGATTATTCAAAAGTTGCAGTAATCTGACAGAGCCAATCGTTTGCTCGCTTGACTGGAAAGTCTACTTGAGTTACATAACTAGAAATTGAAGTGACTAAGCAAAAAATGATAAGATCTCACTCTTACGTTTAAGTAGCTGATGTCGAAATAGTTGCATATTAAAGTTTATTATCCTTTTGTCATACAGTTTCTGATGATTTTCCAGGCTGATTTCGTATCAAAGCAATTTTTCATGAATTATAGCATTAGTTCTGACTGTTCCATGGATGGATGTTCTTTGAATAAAACAGTATAATAGAGCCCGGTTCTGAGTGTGAACAATTGGAAAGCTGACATACATTGTTCGTGTGCTCACATTTGTTTTACGCTGAGACATAATCGCCATTGATTAATTTATGGTGGTACTGCCATTTGTAAACTCCAGGGAACCGGCAGCTCAATGCAAAAAGGAAGGAAGAAATTATTATTATTATTATTAGAAAAAAATGGTTGATTTAATTTTGACGTTAATATAGGCCCTTGCGGACTGCGAACTCTTTGTATATTCAGGCTTTTTGGTTTAACGTATTATTAGTCGTAGACAGTGTCCACAAGCAGCAAACCCACCAGTGCCATTTAACCCTTCCGCTCCCCTCCTGACTCTTCCAACCAATCGAAAACAGGCCACGGGACGCGCGCAGCCGTCACGTGACGACAAGAACGAGTTCCTGCAGGCGCTGGGCCAATCAGCGGCCGGGCAGCCCACCATCCCCCTGCTGTACTTCTACCGCTACCTGCTGAAGCACGGCGAGGAGGACGGCATGCCACAGCTGGACAAGGACCTCTTCTTCTACATTGAGGTGCAGAAGTTTAAGGTGAGAATATGGAGGCATTGACTTAGAAAGAGAGACGGGGGGGTGACATACGTAAATTTGGTTATGGCTGGTGAAACTTAAAGTTTGGAACTTTATGCATAGACTTAAGTCTGGACGAAATAAGGCTTTACGCCCTCTTCGGCCTTTCGGCCATGTGGGGCATTTAAGTCTGGACAAAATGTAGCCCCATATTCATAGCTAACAATGTCCCATATGTGCCCTTCGGGCCAAGAGGACGTACAAAATTTAATTTCGTGGACAAAATGTAGGCCTAGGCCTATAGGTTTATGAATCTGAATGACTAGATAGAGTCAGTCTTAATGAGAATTTAGTCCTAGGTCCAGCATTCTTCTCCAGCTTTTGCTCATTTTTTATATTTTAAGTCACGTATATGTAATATTATATTAGCAAAAAAGTAATAGGCCTAAATGAAATTTCGTCTTATGGAGAAAAATCTGCTCTGTGTCCAAAAATTCATGTGTGTCTCATTTTTTGTTTGGTTGTACGCTAAATACTATCTTAGTAGCAGTGGGTCCTAGGCCTTATTGTTTGCTTCTTACACGCAGTATTACCGTATCACTTTGATTTTAGGATGCAATAATAAGGAAAAACAGACTGGACCAAAAGAAATCACTGGCTGAAATGAACTGTTTCTCTTCAGGACTGCAGCCACGCGTTCTCTGACGAGGAGATGTTGAAACGCAAGGTGCAGTCCGTTGTCGACTGTTTCCTGGATTCCGTATGCTCTCCCACTTTGCAGGTACAGATGTTGTTGTTGTTGTTGTCTTACCCTGGCTTAAAGACTCCGGGGATCATCCCAACAGCCGAAGCACTTGAACACTATGGCGCATGCACCAGCTAGGGGTAAGAACATTACGTGTGTGGTCGTTTTTTATTACCCCGCCACGTGGGCAACCACACTCCGACTTCGGAGGATTTTAGACTGATGATGTTATGCTAGGAGCTTGTCATGACTTAAGACAAACCCCGCACAACCATGCAGAATATAACAACATTTTGATGTAGCCTTGGTGTTCTAGCATATGTCAACTGGTCTGACACAGACTCATGCCAAGGCGTAAGTACAGATGTAAACTGTCTGCACAGTGTCACTGGTTTATAACTAACGCACGCGCAAGCACACCCAAACACACACACATATGTATACACTGCATGCACACACGCACATACAATCATGCAAGCACATTTACACACGTTCACATAACCCCACACACACTTGCGTGCATACACGTGTGTGGGCGCTTGCACGCTTACGCGCCTTTACAAACACCACAACACACATCACAAAGTACGTACTGTACATGCATACTTAAACACACTTAAGCAGACAGACACACACACTTGCACACATACACAGTCACAGAGATGTTTTCTTTTAGTAGCAATGCGCCACCCAACCATTCCCCCAGCTATGCCCATCTCATTTGCTTGCTGCAATATTCCTCCACAATGTGGACATTACCAGCGAAATGAACATAACGACCATCGGGACTGTACAGAATCAACTGAATTTTATAGCAAGGTATTAAGAGTTGGTAGAATTATTCATTAATTGTTCGTCTAGCTATCTTCCCTATCATAGGGGCCTACACGTCACCCCTTCATGTTTAACCAGCCGCAAAGCGAAAGCTAGTTAATGTTTTCAGGGTTCTCTGTTTGTTCCTGGCTGACTGACTACCTATCTATCTATCTATCTATCTATCTCTATCTATCTATCTATCCATATGTCTGTCTATCTGTCTGTCTATGTTAACACGAACACGTGTGAACGGAGGTACCTAGGAGGCTCAAATTTTGCATGTGGATAGGTAGTTAGGATATCTAGACCAGTTTTGAAGATGAAGGTCATTCTCAAAGGTCAAAGTCACTGGAGCATAAATGTGCCGCGCGCTGCTTGTTCATGTTACTGTTGCAAGACTCCGGTCAAAGGGAAACAAATTTTGCTTTGAAACCGACCAAAAGCATTTTGTCACTTCCATTTATTTATCTTTACTGCTCCGCTATCACTCTGTCCGATTTTGCATGTGGGTAGGTAGCTAAGATATCTAGGCAACTTCAGAAATGAAGATCATTATTCAAGGATAGTGGAGCCGAAAATGCTGTCGCGCGGCTAGTTTATCTAGCGTTTTCACGCTTTAGTTTTTTTTGTAATGCTTCTCGTTGCTTTCTGGTCCTGCTACACTAGGTGGACATTACCAGCGAGATGCACACCAAGACCATGAAGGCCGCCCAGCGGTACCTTGGAGGGAAAGAGGTGGTGCCTTCCTTATTTGACGAAGCCCAGTTCTACATCTTTAAGGAACTGCTGCCTTACTGGGCAGGGTTCCGCAAGACCCAGGGCATCCCCGACCAGCCCAAGAAGAGACCCGGTGAGAGACAGAGAGAGAGAGAGAGAGAGAGAGAGAGAGAGAGAGAGAGATGAATGAATTGTTTATTGTTAGAAACATTTACTGACCATTTCACAAGATATAATACATGCACGAGAATCGTCAAACAAATCAAACAAACAAAACTCCACTGATATAGACAAAATGGCATCGCGAAAAGGAAACCAACTCGTGGAAATTAAAGTTCTGTATCACACAGATGTTACTATCACTCCTCTTCCTCCTCCTCCTCCTCCTTCTTTTTCTTCTTCTTCTTTTGCTAATTTCTCCTTGCTGTTACGATATCATTTTCTCCCCCACCCCCTTTCTCTCTCTACCAGTGACCAAGTACCAGAAGATGCTGAAGCGGAGGCTGGAGATCATCGAGAACTACGAGATTCCCTCCAAGGACTTCCACCTGCCCAGCATCCCTGAGGGCGCCATCCCCTCCTACACTATCTCCCTGGCCGATGGCGTCAAGTACAGGGTGAGTTGGACTCTACTGGGATACTGGGAGTTTTGTCCATGGAGCCTGGATTTTTTTGTGTTTAAAAAAACCCCTGCTCGAAGCCTGGTTTGAAAGAAACCGGTTGAATCCTGGTTTGGAAGAAACTGGTTGAATCATGGTTTGAAAGAAACTGGTTGAAGCATAGTTTGAAAGAAACCGGTTGAAGCCTGGTTTGAAAGAAACTGGTTGAATCATGGTTTGAAAGAAACTGGTTGAAGTCTGGTTTGAAAGAAACTGGTTGAAGCATGGTTTGAAAGAAACTGATTGAAGAATTGTTTGAAAGAAACTGGTTGAAGCCTGGTTTGAAAGAGACTGGTTGAATCCTGGTTTGAAAGAAACTGGTTGAAGCCTGGTTTGAAAGAAACTGGTTGAAGCATGGTTTGAAAGAAACTGGTTGAAGCATGGTTTGAAAGAAACTGGTTGAAGCATGGTTTGAAAGAAACTGGTTGAAGCATGGTTTGAAAGAAACTGGTTGAAGCGTGGTTTGAAAGAAACTGGTTTTTAAGCCTGGTTTGAAAGAAACTGGTTGAAGCATGGTTTGAAAGAAACTGGTTGAAGCCTGGTTTGAAAGAAACTGGTTGAATCATGGTTTGAAAGAAAATGGTTGAAGCATGGTTTGAAAGAAAGAAAGAATACTGGTTAGAAAAAGGGGGGGATCTTTCTTTTATGAAGGTGCTTGGTTTCCTGTTTGGCTCTGTGGGTGGCTTCAGAGAACGTAGGAAGAGTACTTTTTTTTCCGTGGCTCTTTCTGTTATACTTTTTGTCTCAGGTGATGTCAAAATTGTGTTTGCTTTTATAAGTGATGAGGTATAATGTTTTTCTTCGTGTGTCTCTTGTCTGTCATTGTTTCTGTTTCTTCTATTTCTGTCTCTCTTTCTCTTTCTCAGTATGTCTCTGTCCGCTCTCTCTCATCTCCCTCTCTCTCTCTCTCTCTCTCTCTCTCTCTCTCTCTCTCTCTCTCTCTCTCTCTCTCTCTCTCTCTCATTACTGAACCAACTACGTTGAACCATAACAGCGATAGCTATTTTCAATTCAAAATCTATCTTGTACAAAACAATAGGCCTATCTCAAAAGATTAAGCAGGGTTTGGGTACAATATGAAACGTCTGTATGTTGAGCCTCAATAAAAGGACCAAATACCACCTGAATGTCTTTTGTATCATGTGTCTACACTATGAATATTTTGAATTTTAGCCATGTTAATGTATCCTATTAGAGACATGGCTACACTAGTCACCAGGATCTTCAGACTCTCAAGTGTTGTTTTCAGCCCTTCTCGGCACAGGCTCACTCCATGTCTGCCCGCCTGTCAACGGGCAGCGGAAGTGTAGATCAGTTTATCATGTGACCCTGTGAGTAGTAAGTTGATTGGCTGAGCATTGCGCTAGACGTGGCGGCTAGACCTTTCCCATCAACAAAAGATAACAAACTTTGTACAGTTTGTTTCCCTAGAGTTGATCGTAACTTCCCTGCGTTGGGTTGGCGGGTCGTTGTATTCTTTGTGCCCAGTTGAGTTTGCTTGAGGTAGTGTCCGCTCTTAGTTGTGCTAGAGAAAGAAATCACGAATGGGGTCAAGCAGACATACATGTAATTTCCAATAAAAAGGGTGTATTTTGAAAAGCTTGTATTGTGTTTTTGCTTCTGAACTGAACAGAATATAAACCGCCTTTGCTTTGTTGAAACGAATTTTGATGCTTAAAAAAAGCCTATGTGGCTGAAATAGTCTAAAATGATTAGGCCCTATGCTTGCTGTATTCTGCTGTTCAGTGATCTTTGAACACTGTTTGTAACCTATTTCATATTGTATGTGTTTGCGGTTCATGATTTTATTCTGACGCGTGTTTCCGTTTTCTAAATGTGCCCCCAAAACATAACTTGTTATACTGTATTTTAAAATTTATTGTGTGCTGATATGTTTAGTAAATGTAGGCCTACATATTACAAGTATGACTATACTCGTAAGACTACATCCTCAAAACATTAGTGGTGAAAATAAATATCAAAATTGGCCATGTGTGTGCATGCGTGTATGGATACCATTGCACGCATGTGTGTGTGTGTGTGTGTGTGTGTGTGTGTGTGTACACGTGCGCGCGTGCGTGTGTGTAGTCAAAATTATAAAATGTTAGCTTCTTGTTAAAACAAAATTGTGCGTTGATTTGCAAAATGCATTTGCGATCAAATGTGATATTATGCTGTCAAGTCAAGACAAGTATACTTTATTATCTCAAAATAGGGAAATTCATATCAGGCACAACAACGTAATGAAAACACAACAGTAATGAAAACATTAAAATGTTTAAAATGCACTTACAGAAAACGTAATAACAACACTAAGATTCTTGACATCGATTAAGAAATTTGCACACACTAAACAAAACCTCTTGCCGGTCAAAAAGTAAAGTAGACTGAGTCAAGAATTTAAGAGATGGGTGGGACGTGGCATAGGCCTAAACGTTTTTGTGTGCTCGTGGTTTCAGTCAAATAAGAGTCTGGTACCTGCGTCCTGATGGCAACAGTTCATAATGGTGGGCTAAATCATGACCATCAAGTATCAGTATCATCAGCCGCTGTCTGCCTGGCCTTTCACACCACTCGCTCAGCATACAACGCTTCCAACCTCTTTTGCCTTTCACCCACGACCTTGCTACACTCATTCACCATGTCACTCAGTAGTCGCTTACTACTTACTTTCAGACTTCAAAACCGGCACACACAAAAAGAAGCAATAAGAATAGTTTCAATACAGCAACACTAAGTTCCTGTTGAATCATATGTGCTCAAATATGGATGCTATTGTTTTGCTATTTCGGTTGGGATAAGCCCGCCATGTCCCAGGCCCGGGCCAATAGGTCCTAGGCCCGCTATGTTGAACCCATTACATTCAAGGCCGTTTGGGTCCCAAAAGTGGGGCATAGTGGACATTGGACCTAGTATTGTATAGATTGAAAAGAAAGTCATAAATAGAACTGATCCCCCCCCCCCCCCAGTGGGGATACCGGGGGGTCTTTTGTATAAATAGTTCCCCCACCTTCTGGAAGTTCTTTGCTTGTAACATCCTTTAATCTATCTGTCACTCTCTTTGACTCTGCCTTTTCCTTTTGCTTACTGTCATCTACTATATTTCTGCCTTACCGGTCCATTCTCCTGCCTTTTTTTCGAGAAACACTTTCAAACAGATTTCTTCCAGCCGAAGTCGGACTTGCTGGGCCGGTAACTATTTCTTAGTTATAATTGACAGGAAACTGTCTGAGCGATCGAAGAAGAAGACGAAGAACTGAATCACTTCATTCTTGTGCTAATTATAAAAAAATTAAATAACATCATGTCATTTCCTTTCTCTCCTGTGAAGGAGGAGGAACAGGTAAGTGGTGTTGCCTATCGCTTTTGTGCAGGTTGTCTACCTTGACTGACGTTACTCTCCGCTTGTAGAAACAAGGAATGATCTCAATGGGAATGGTTTTCCCATCTCTATCTAGCTAGTTTACCTACTTTGCTTTTTTTAAGATAGTCGCTGTTAATGATGCTGTTCATTGCTTCAATGTTTTCCTTCCTTTCTATATTTCTTCTGTATAACGCAACAATGGCTTCGTAAGTACAGATGTAGACCCACTGAGTACGTGGATTCCCTGTAAGTCTAAACCGGGTACATTATGGCCCTTTGGAGAACAAAAAAGTAAATCTGTGTAGATGTGTTTATTGTTCTGAGTGATGTAGTTAATTGGTCTAGATGATAGATATATTGTTTAAAAATTGTATTTCACATTAATCTGAGTAGTTTGTAATGTCACAGTTCTTGTAATACATTCTAAATATATGGCACACAAGTCTGGTGTGTTGGCTATATATTATTGTTTTATATTCTGCTGTTTAGTTTGTAAGGTAGAACTCATCCATATAAACATGATAACTTTATGGTCAGATTGCTGTCTTGTGGCCTGCGCACGTGACTAACCGGCAACTAGAATGCTTAAAGAAGCTTACTAAACAGTACTATTTTAACTATTTTTTAACGAAGGAGGGTACAAAGAAATGAATTTGATTTAGAGGGCATGGAGATTCAAAACCTTCGACTTATTACAATACAATCTGAATTGGTACAATACAATCCTGTAAGCTTGTAAGAGGCAACATTATAATAGAATACAATGCAATGCAAGATTGCAAAACAATACAACGAATTACAAAACAGTACAATACAAAACAGTGCAATGGAATACCATGGGTTGAATCAACTAAGAGAAAATCCCATCGCATTAAAAGCAGGTCTTGTGCTGGGTATGTTCCCTTTTTCTTAATTTTTTAGCAGAATTCGAAATGTTTGTTTTGGACATTATGGAAAAGAACCAACACTATTAAACTTGATTGAATGTTTGTTTTATTTCTGTGCAATTCCTTTTGATTCATTGCGTTTTATGTAGATATGTATGTGTCTAAGATGATGTTGATGTCTTAGTTGTTGTTTTAAACAAAGTTTATTAACATAATACATTGCAGTGTACACAAATTATTGTATGAGCACAACAAGCTATAAGCTTATATTAAGCGCACTCAAAAACGTTTCAGTTACGAACAAAAGGCTGCATCATGAAATTACTTGAATAGCTATGAGAAAAATACAATTGGAATAAGAAAAATAACTAATGTCTTAGCTGTTTGGAATGTAAGCTTTCTGTACGAATTGGTAACAAAGAAAAGTTATTTTGTGAAGTGGTGTTGATTTACAGATTTTGTATTGCTTGTGTGGTGTGTTCTTGTTGCATCCTTGCAATATTACCTGTTGTTATTGTTGTCTTATTCTAAAACAAATGTGAGCGTGTGCGTTCTCTTTATGTAATCTAATGTCTAACAAAATAGTGAGGTTATATCAATATATGTGTGTGTTCGCGAGCGTTGGTACATGCGTGCGTGCATCTGCGCGCGCGCGCGTGTGTGTGTGTGTGTGTGTGTGTGTGTGTGTGTGTGTGTGTGTGTGTGTGTGTGTGTGTGTGTGCGTGCGTGCGTGTGTGTGCGCGTGTGTGTGTGTGTGTTTGTGTGAGTCGATGAAAGTGGATTTAATGTATAAATGTACCTGAAACTGGGAAAATTAGACAAAGCTTAAAGTGCTGGTTTGTTTTTTGTCAAATGGCTGTGGCTAGATAATGTGTTGTGTGTGTGTCTGACAGACTGTTTAAAATCCAGGACGTTTGAAGTCTACACTTAAAGTCCCCCACGTCACGTGTCAAAAACACGGTTTGAATGAAAATTCATTGAACGTCCTCCGGTCTGGAACAGACACATATGGGACATTTATAGAGATAAAGATGGTGGGAACGATCCTGGAGGCAATGCCCGAAGGCAGTGCAACACCAGGAAAGTCCCGATTTTTTAATCACGGTTTTCACGTGTTTTCCCTCTTATAGCTGGTAAGAAATCTTAAGAAATCTTCGTAGCATAAGAGGGAATGTGACACGTGACATGGTGGGTCTTTAAGTAAGTTTAGCATGAATTATCAGCAATTATTTTTAGCAAAGTGGGTTTTGGGTTGTTGTTGTTTTTAATTCTGGGGGGTATTTTATTAAAGCCCCTGTCTCTCCCTTCCCCCTACCCCTCTCTCTCTCTCTCTCTCTCTCTCTCTCTCTCTCTCTCTCTCTCTCTCTCTCTCTCTCTCTCTCTCTCTGTATGAATGAGAATAATATTATGTCAATGGTTATTCCAGCCCCAGTCATTGTCACCACGCAACATTTTGATTTTCAAGGTATTCCACATAAATACTGATAATGAAAACGGGGAAAGGAAGTCACACTAGCTAGTGACTGCACCTGGCTGAGCACTGGATCTAAACTCTGTGATTTTGTACGGGGGGAACTCTCGGTAGACATTGCAAAATGTTCTTTCCAAGAAATACTACACGAAGCTATATCATATGTAATTGTATTCCATTTCTTAAGCACCCTAGCCTGCACTCTCGATTTTTGTTTCTCTTATATACTAACATCCATGTGTAGAGAGAGGCTCCATGATGTAAACACTCAAGAATCTTTGACACTTTGCGGCTGTTTTCTGTACCAGGGCTCACATGGACCCCCATTTGGGGGTCTATGAAGCACTAAGATTCTACAGGACCCTCTAAAAGAATGTGCATGGTGTCCCAGGGATGCACTAGAAAAAAATATTTTTAGCATTCGCTATGCCACTGGGACCCTCTATCCCGCCTCTAGGACCCTCTATAGTGCCTTTCAGTGTTTTTCTTTTTTGGGAGTAGCACCCATGCTGTAAGTGAAGGAGTCCCTGGGACCCCTTGTTTTGCGGGACGATTGGGAGCGCTGTGTACCAACACGTGTTTGATGAAAGGAATTATGTAAAAGATTATTGAGGACTGAAAATTAAAAGTAAGAAAAATGCAATAGACAGATAACTGCATGATTATTATGTTCCGGCGGCTGTTTAGTTGATTGTGAACAGACATGCCATCAAACAGTGGTCTTTTACCAAGACTGGGCTATAAAACGTTATCTTTTTAAAGCACCCTTTGAAAGATGTCCATGTGGAGATTTTTTTATTTTATTGAACGGCCTAAAAATCTCTTCATGCATGAATGTTATTACATTATAAGGACATGTTGTTGTATTGAAAGGAATGATGGATGGATTCAGAGGACTTTTTCATACACATTAAGAGTACGTCCTCATCTAAAGTGCAAAGTAACCTATACTATTTATTTGTCCAGTTGGAAAAGTGTACTGAGTGTACCTCGTATTACATTCTCTGTTCGATCATTATCGTAGGGGTTTCAACTTTGGTTTCACTTTTCAATGAGAACACGGTCCTCCAACATGCATGTGTTTTAGTTGTTGGGTCGGTGGAAGGATGTGTGGGTCTTTGTTATTGCTTGTTCGTTTTGTCGTCGTTTTGTTTGTTTGTTTGTTTTTTGGTTGGATTTTGTTGTGTTGTGTATGGGGGGGGTTCTTTTTTTTTTGTGGGGGGGGTGTAATGGACGATGGAGATGATAGATTATACAATGCTGACCTATGGCCGCAGCTGTTGCCTCTGCTTACTCAGTCTTCCTGTCTCTCTCTTGTTTTCCGGATGGCTTTCTAATCTATAAGGATTCTTGGAGCGTGAGTCTCGTGGGTTCTTGGTAGACCAGTTGGTTTTCACTATTCCTTTGTTTGGGCGCACGTATTAGAAAGACATCATCTTGCACGTTTCTTCTTGGGTTTGAAGTTTTGGAATGATTTTCATTATGCTGAATTTCTTGGTTATAGACAGAGACTATTTCAGTATTTGCACCTAAGCTTATTTGACGTTCCTATGAATCATGGATTTTGAGCTTGTTTTTGTTTTTGTTTTTGTTTTTCATCACAAGATTTTAAGGGTAAAATGGGGACTGCACATGTTTATGTTGCTTCAGTTTTGTTAACTTTTATAAAATGATATTCTGATGATATTCCAAATTATACCGAGACTTCAGTAATCTTCATCTATGTTAGAGTAGAGCTTTGTTTGATTGTTAATACGTTTATTGAAAAGCCTGCAAATGTAAATACACTGAAAAGTCATTCTAGTATGCAGTTGTTGTAGTCTATTCTACCGATCATTAATTTGACCTTATTGTTTAACTAAACACTTTAGAGTAGAATGCATGTTGTGAAATAGTCACTTTACACAGGCCTTTATTTTTTAGTCTTTTGTTTCAAGTTGTCAGCATACCATATTTTCGTTGAATCGTTTATGCATGTGCACAGTTTACCTTTTGTTCATTTAAATAGGTTGTTTGATTAAATCCTTAACTGTGCACGAACACGTGACATGCAACCCGGGCTTACTGCTCACATGCACACATATACAAGTCTCTGTATATTCACATATCTCAATCTCTCTCTCTCTCTCTCTCTCTCTCTCTATATATATATATATATATATATATATATATATATATATATATATATATATTTATTTTATTTTTATTTTATTTTTTTCCACTTAATATGTTAGTATAATGCAGACGTATTTAATGTGTATGTCCAAAGGAGACATGTTTCGGAACTTTTTTTTTAATACAATATTATTGTTCTCATTTCGCTTCTGTGCATATTTCTAAAGCAAAAAATAATATTTCACACTATCAGAGTAGGCCTATAAGACGTTAAGTACAGTAGTTTACGAGAATATCAAAACTAATATGCCATGCAGTATCATTTGTAAAACAAAAAAGTTAACTGTATACATTATAAGAGATCAGGATGCGTAATAACCAAACCCTGTAGTCATGCGTGCGTCTTAGACACTCAAAACGGGGATTAGTGTGTAAATTAGACTAAACAGCCAATCGTTTGGGGAGTTTAGTCTAGTTTACATACTATTCCCCGTGTTGACTGTCTAATTCGCACTCATGGTTACAGGGCCAGTTTACTGCACACAATATAATGTTATACTAATAAATTTCACAAATACTTAACCAGTCGATATGCACCTTTAAGCGGCAGTAGGCCTATGCAAAAAGCAAACTGACTCCCACTCAAGCATGACTCTCCATGTTCCCATAATCTTTCAATCAACCTCTACATCCCCCCTTCTCCTCCCTCCCCCCTGCCTTCTCCTTCCTTACTCCCTGTCGTGTTAATCACTTCACCTCGTCTCAAATACACATCGTTGCTGTAATCGTTATGTTTTGTGTCCATTCTGATATTGATACATAGTGGATACAGATAATATATTCATATATAAGCTTACTTCAATCATTTGTAAGTGAAATGTCATAAATGCAAACACACATGGGTGTCGTGCAGAATGCTTGAATGAAGCAGGTAAGTTAATTGCGCTTTAAAAACAGGCAAGGTAGGTAGATTATGTAGCTTTCTGTTAATTTGTTGTAGTTGTTTTTTAAAAAGCTTCTTATAAAAGTTCCAGTACTTTTCATTCAGTATGACCGTCCATAAGAATCTCTGACCGATTGGACGCTAATCTCACCTTCTCTGATTCAGTCTGAGTTCGTTCAAATCGTCTACACGTTATGCACTTCTGAGCATTTGATCTCAAAGTTAAGTGTGTTTTCTGTTTTTAACCTATTTGAATTAACTAATTTTAAACTGAGATCAGTTATGTGTAGTATATCTGTGTTCAAGTTCATCACTTGTCCGTACAATTGGGAAATATCGAATAGTCACAACCTCCAGAGAGATTATGGGATTCTTATTCCAACAGCACTCAAGACCGATGATCTGCAGATTACATGCTTCTGAATCCGTGTACAGAATAACTGATTCTTAGTTTTTACTCTTTTCCCTCCAGGAGATGACGGACAGCGCTGACGCCACGCCCGTGCCGGACACCAGGGAGCGCAGTCGGATGACCGTGGCGCCAAGCGTAGAGAACCTCGCCTCCCGCAAAGGCCGCAAGATGTCCATTGTCACCAAAGAGTCCGTGACCAGCAGATGATGATCTACCTACCTTACCTGCTGGCTGGCTGGCGACATCATCAACTGTCTCTGGCACCCTAAGAGGAACGCTGAGTGCTAAGATGATGACCACAGACGTTTATTATATGTCGTTTATGTTGACTACAGAGTTATTTCAACTATATCTGGACTGTCGCTAGTATTACCCCACACTAAAGGAAAGAGTGATGGTCTTCATTCAGCGATGAAACCGTGCAGGCTTGTGTGCATTTGAATCCTGATGCCATTTTTTAGTCCATTCTAAGATATCAGATTCTATTTTGCACTTCTTAGTCCCTGACTCATTATTTTTTATTTTCAGTCCATGACAACCAGGGTTGGGGTGGGGTTTTTTTGGGGGGGTTGCCTAAAAACCATTTCGGATTCTATTTTGAACCCTCCATTTCCTGTCTTTTGGGGGGTGTCATAGATGTGATTTGTTTGTGATTTTTGTTCTACCCTTGGTGGCCCTTCAGATGTGTGTTTAGGGAAAAGATTCATATCAATCGATACATTGGGGAAGCATGAACTTTTGTGTTATTCAGTCAATCACAGTCGATTATAATCTGTCTTCGGTGGTGTGATACATGGTGAATGACGCGTTAGAGAAGAAGGGGTAGTTGCGTTTATTATATTAGCTAAGCATATTAAACGCATGCTGGAAATGAAATTGTATGGATAAACTTCTCCTCCGAAGCCATGTTCATGTTCTTTTTCTTTTCATAATCATCCCAAGTACACGTAAGAAAAGCAAGTCTCCATTTTAAGAAGAGCTTAGGTCTTGAGGATAAAGTGGAGACTACTCATGAGGTCTTGGTGACTATGAGACTACTCGTCAGACACAAAGGACAGCAAGCAAGAAGAATCGGGTAACTTATTTCCCTTTGACTTCTTCATATTTCGTTTCGAAACTTTTGAATGTAAAATCTTTCTTTAGTAAGTGTAAATATTTGGTTGTCTGCATTGAAAGAAGAAAGTCTCCTTCGTCTTTTCTCATGTGTTTCCAGTTTGATATTGTGTTTTCTAAAGGGTCTTTGTCTATGTTATTGTAGTCGTTTTCAGCGAAGTTAATGTGAAATGTATTTGTCTTAATTAAATATGATGTTCGTAATTTGTTATGTCCAAGCCCTTGATATCTTGATATACAGACCATTTTCACCCTTCATAAATATGCTTGAAACTATTTCCACATTTACACTGTTTGCGTTTAGTTCATTTGTGTAAAATGTTACGCCATAATGTACTGTATACATCTACCGTCTGACGCAATCATAAGAATGACAGTATTGTTGTTTTAGGATGGCTACATGTTTGTACATGGATTTTTTAATACTTATTTTTCTTTCAGAGTGTTTCGTTGTGTCAAAAATGATTCATTATTTGATTTGTTAAAATAAATGGATAAAAAAGCCACATTTTTGTAATTACTGTTATTTATGGCATGCTTAAAGAATTGTGTCTTTTTCGGAAATCTGTTCAGAAGGTGTTTCCCCCCCCCCCTTTTCATGCATGTGAATTTGTCTCTTGCGCATTTAGAGGCATTTGTTGTTACCATATAACATTCCTGAATCATTAATTATACGTATCACCTACAAGGGGCCTACAATTCATTTCAGTGTTAGCATTTCTGTAGGTGTTTGTTTTATAACCTGCATTATACACTTATTTAAATCATACTTTTGATGTGCTCTAAATCGCATGAAATATCGACTTTAAATGCCCAAACTACAACACTGCAAAGTTATATATACTTTTTACAGTTTCTTATAGCCCAAAAATAATGAGATTCTTTAACAAAATTATTAATACTGTTTACAACAATTGCTAACATTAAACCTATTTCCAAAAAGCTACAAGCAATAAACCACACATTACATGTAGGGCCTAAGGCCTATTCTCGTGAAAATGAAGTCTTTATCCGTATATGGTGTGTGTGTCTACATGTGTGTGTGTGTATGTGTGCGTGCGTGCGTGTGTGTGTGCGTGCGTGCGCGCGTGTGTGTGTGTGTGTGCTAATAGGCCTATACAATTATTATTCACTACCCATGTTTACGTGTTTTCTTCCAAAACCAACTGTTAATTGGAAGTTGAAAACGGTGATCAACTGTTAATTGATGAACTGCGTTTGTGATTTTGTGACATTCAGTGGGAGAAGTGGTGTGACTGCTTTCTTCATATGCATTTTATCTTTTTATTGCAATTCGTCACTACCTGCCGACTCGTTAGTAGGGTCTTTTGGCATTTTGATACTTTTTGGCAAGCATGCTTAATCAATATTGTTTATTCAGATTTGTTCTGATCTGCTTATGAATTTGCATGACCGATGATCCTAAAAGGGGTTAGTTCTTGTAATGTTAACTGTTTTATCATCAGTATTGTAAACTTTTTTTTTAAATCAGCATTATCCATGGGTCTAAAAATATGAAAACATAATTTCACTGCTGATATTCGTGCAGTAGCACTATATGTTTTGTTCAAAACTCTGAACTGCTGATGTACGTACAGTTTTAACGCTTGTTTTCCTTCCGCTGCAAACTGAGTTTGTTCTATATGGATTGTTTATAAACGGAGGGGTGGGGAAAGCTTACCTGTGATAACGTTGTTGAAATTGCTTTGATCGTGAATAAATGTTGTTTTTATCTCTTTCGGCAATCTGTTGGCTGATGTTTCTGCGTGGTCAAATTGTGATTGAAGTTTTGATTAGTTGCAACTTGGGCGCGCACACACATGCGCGCACGCACTCACTCACGCACTCAAGTAGGCCTACACACACACGCACATATCAGTGCGTGTACGCATACGTACGCACTCACACACGCATGCGCGCATGGCGCACACCGACACACGGGGAAAACTCGGGTTTCAAGTGGGAAACATGAAGAGCTCTACAAGAAACGCACAAAATCTCACCGGGGGAGACTGAGACAGACAAGGCAGATGTAAGCTTAGATCTACAAAGAGAGACAGACAGAATGACATATGGCCTCAGAAAGAGACAGACGGAGAGCGAGTGGCATGGTGAGCGTCAGCAGGAGCAAGCTCAGTGGTACCTCAGTCACAACGACAACGTAGAGGTCACCATCAACAGCGAGATCTCCTGGGACTGCCACGTCAACAACATCAGTGCCGAGGCCAACAAAACCCTGGGTTTTCTCAGACGGAACTTAAAGATCAGCAGCATTACCACCAAGGAACGAGCTTACAAAGCCTTCGTGCGTCCCTTGCTTGAGTATGCCTGCTCTGTCTGGGACCCATACACTGAGGAGAACATTGGCAAGTTGGAGGCGGTCCAGCGTAGGGCAGCACGATTTGTGACCAATCAGTACAGGCCTACATCAAGTGTGAGCACCATGATCGAGAACCTGGGCTGGGAATCACTGGAGAGCAGACGGCAGAGGACCAGGCTCTCCACGCTGCACAAAATCAGCACAGACGCTGTACACTGCCCAAATCTGCAAACCAAGCTGGTGCCTCTTCCATCTCGGCAAAGGCGTGGACACCACCTGCAGTTCCAGCGAATCAAGTGCCGCACTAAGTACAGGTCAAACTCGTTCCTCCCAAGGACCATCAGGGAGTGGAATGAGCTGCGGCAGGACTCCATCGCAGCATTCACTGCTGGCGTGCGTGGCACGTCGGGACTGCAGGCTGACCAGTAGCTCATCAGTCTCCCCCCCCCCCCCCCGTCCCCCCCCTTCCGCCGTCCTTGCTTCTCCCTTACCCACTCCAATCCCCATTTTTTTGTGTCACACCACCACTGCCAACTGAACTTTGAACACCACCGGAATCCCTCTTTTTCAGTCTTTTTTTTTTTTTTTTAATTTAAAGGTGCCAGAATGGTCAGCTCAGTGACCGTGGGCCCTCAAGACAAGAAGAAGAAGAAGAGAGAGAGAGAGAGAGAGAGAGAGAGAGAGAGAGAGAGAGAGAGAGAGAGAGAGAGAGAGAGAGAGAGAGAGAGAGAGAGAGAGAGAGAGAGAGAGAGAGAGAGAGAGAGAGAGAGAGAGAGAGAGACGGGCACAAAGAGACAGGCAAGCTGGCAGGCAGACAGTCGGAGAGATCGACATGGAGAGACTGCACACACGCGCGCGCCCATGCGTGCCTACAGAGAGAGAGAGACGTTGGTAAGTTAGTGTGAAAACGCAGCCATTGTGAAATTTACAACGGTGGCATTTGGCCATCGTCAGCAAGGGGACTTCAGCAAGTAGGATAAGTATACCTAGAGGGCGCCTACAAGCCTAACTACTTCCTGTTTGATGCCATACGTGAGCAGCGCGTTGAGGAAATCAAAAGCATTTAGGGACATGTAACGTCTCACAGAGCTGAACTTTACAAAAGGTATAACGTGTAGCGAACTATCGCTGTTTATTTTATTTTATTTTGTTTATTTACTGTCGCGCAGTACAAACAGTAATCAACAAATCGTGCCCAGTCATGGAAAATTGGAAGAAGGACAGTTTTCTGGGCGATTTTTTGCCTGTGCATCAATATCATTATCAAGAAGGTGGGACTGATTCTGAGGGACAACGTGTAGAAAACGGCTTGGAGAGTTGCACAGAATTGTGTGATTTCACGGCTGATGATGACTCGTTAGCAAGTTATCTGTCTGGAGAGTTATTTGCAGAGAAATTGAGTTCACCAGAGAACAGAAAATCAGTTGCTGTAGGAAATGAATTGCCTGACTCACAAGTTATGGAGCCTGTGGTGAAAGGGGACAAAACGCCTTCAACTGCAGACCATAAAGATACTTTGAAAGCAGTCAGCCTTGAAGTTGAAGACGATTCAATGGAAGTCAGCATTGATTTACATGATGATAATGTAGCACCGACACTTGACAACACTAAGAAAGGGGAATCTACCATCAGATCTGATTTGTTAGGCTCTCTTCAGCAGATAGCGAATGGGAAAGTGGTTCATTTGTGTACTTTACAGCTTGCAAACCCTGGTGTGCACAGCAACTTGGACATCAAAGTGGCCGGGTCCGAAGTGGCCAATAACGCAAATGTCCAGCAAGTACATAATGTTGTGAATGACCTGCCCACAAAGCACAAAAGAGGCAATCCCAACTCCAAAGGTGCTCTAGCTGCGCGTGAACGTCGATTGAAGTATAGACAGCATTTAACACAACAGGAAGAACTGGTAAAGGTGCTGTCTAAAGAAAATGAAGAGCTGAAGAAAAAAGACCAAAAAAAGACTCGACAAATTGAGCAGCTTCAGGAAGAAGTCAAGTACTTGAAACAAGTTATTGCCAACAGATCCATGCTGTCAACTTTGGCGAACAATATTTCACCTGGTAAAAGTAAAAAATACTGAAGTAGGCACATGGACTGTCTTCTGCCAGGCTGTCGAAAGCAGACGAGAACAATTAACTTAATATAAGCTTCCATGACTAGTCTTGCTGATGGAATAGCTGCAAAAAAGCGAAAGTATTTTGTCGTGGTCATGGTTCAGTTACTGTCAAGACCTACACCAATTGACAACAGTCAGTGAGACCTTTCCCCAAAAAGGCAATCTGCAGAACTTACACCAAGTACAGTACTTATTGCTTGAGTCTTCAGAAATAGTGGTCAGAGTGGTGTATAAAATACAAGATGGATAGATAATGCTTCATTATTCATTTTATTGACACTGAATGATAGTGACATCGTGTTTACATTAGATCCTTCTTGATATGGGTCAGCAGAAGTTATCCGCACAGAAGGCCAATAGCAATGTTCAACTTCAAGGAATGGACTCTAAAACATAACATTTGTGTGTCTCATCATCACTGTCTGCCACAAGTACTGAAGCGGTCACAAGACTGAAATCACACGTTTTATATTTGAGATTTGCCATTCTGTTCTTTTTACTGTTATTGATGATGTTAAACCATGTTCAAGTATGTGTGTCACTGTGTGTGTGTGGATGTTTTGTAAATTTGTACGTCGTGTGTTTCTTACATTGGATACAAATTCAATAAGTTGGTTCTGTTCCCATAAATTGTCTTGAACATTTTCCTTTCAAAGTTGGATTCTACCGTATTTTTCGGACTATAGCTAAAGTATAAGGTGATACTTTTTCCCCAGACTGAGACCCATGCGCTTTATAGTTATAATATGACTAATAATATATATAGTAAGAAAATATAAGAACAAAATCTGAATTTTGTGTAAAATTTGGGGGATGCACCTTATATTAAGGTGCGCGTTATAGTCCAAAAAGTATGGTAGTCATATTTACTAATTTAGTAGCCAGAATACATTTTACTACCAGTTTGATCAATTTTGTCAGTTTCAAGAATTTTGTGTAAATTGTAATGAATATGTCCATTTCTTGTCAGTTGTCGCTGTCCAGAGTCACACTCACAGTTAAAGTGATGACGTGGCTTTAGTTTTAGTTTATTATTTTTCTGTCACTGAAAGTGTAATTTGTATATGAGAGAGAGAGAGAGAGAGAGAGAGAGAGAGAGAGAGAGAGAGAGAGAGAGAGAGAGAGAAAAAGGGGAGGGGGGGTTATGTGAGTACGGTAACTTCAGTAAGTGATATATTTTTTGTTGTTTTTCAAAAAGTCGTCATACATTTAATGTACTAAATTTATTTGAATAACCATATGACACACTGGTGTATTCTCCATTGGTGAAAAATGCATGCTACAATTTACATCCTGTATATATATATATATATATTATTCATTTATTGATATGATATGAATGTGATTTTTTTTCCTCTTTTTTTTTTAGTAACTGCCTTACTGCATTATTCTCTTTCTGGAGCGTTTGTCTTGGGCAAAATACCATTGGGTTTAGCATACAACAATTTCTTTTTATATCTTCTTCTTCTTCTTCTTCGATCGCTCAGACAGTTTCCTGTCAATTATGATCGCAGATATGACATTATACGCCTAAGAAATAGGGCCAGCAAGTCCGACTTCGGCTGGAGGAAATCGTTTTGAAAGTGTTTCTTGAAAAAAAGCTGGAGAATGGGCCGGAAACGGGAAAGGCAGAAAGATAAAAGATGACAATAAGCAAAAGGAAAAGGCAGAGTCAAAGAGAGTGACTGACAGATTAAAGGAAGTTAAAAGCACAGAACTTCAAGAAAGTGGGGGAACTATGTATGCAAAAGACCCCCAGGTATCCCCACAGGAGGGAGGGGGGTGGGTTATATTATAGGCGATAGCCATGTGATTGTGTGTGTCACTCACTCACTGTGTGTGTGTGTGTAATATTGCTAATGTTCATCATGAACACAATGAACTTCATGTCATAATGTTATCATTTTTATTTACTTTACATGGAATCTCTTGTATAATATTAGTTTTTTGTGGGGTTTTTTTTCCCCATTCTGATCAGATTTAGTTTTTTGTGTTTATTTTTACATATTCAATAATAAAAATTAATATACATCAATTAAGCTTGTTTATTTTGAAAGACTAAAGAGAAATAGTTCATTTTTGTTATAAATCACTGTAGCAAACTTTGAAACATTAAAAATTTCTATTTTTTTTAAAAATGATGATGAATTGATCTGATCTTTTGCTTACTGCTTCAGTTCTTGGTTGTTTTTTCTCTCAATAGTTTTGTGCCAAAGAGAACAAAAATGCCAATATGAAATACACGGTACTTTTTTAAAATGTTTTAAAAACCAGAAGTAGATATTACTGTATTAATAAGCTATTTTGCAGATTGTATTGTGTCTATTTCATATTATTATGCCATTGTAATTGTTTAGGCTCTAAAATTTAAATATATAATTAAGGTAAATTCCTTCCTTAGTTTTGTTTTGCTTTCAGGTGAGGTTCACAATGCTTGCAGAAGATGAATTCCAGACACACTTAGATTCCCTAAAAGTTTACATTAAATTATAGAGGGGGGAAAAGAGTTGTCACACTTGCATTGAAAAAAAAGGGATTGGTTTGTTCTGTTACACTGTTACTGTTAGTCTGCCATCTCATTCTTTGATGCAAAACACAGAATTGAGCAAGTTTACATCTTTCTAGTCCCACTTTTATCACTCAATTCAGCAAAGCTGTTTGGCGCATTACATTTACAGCTTCTTTGTTTGCTGGAAATGGAATGTCTATTGCTATTTATATAATATTTAGCAACATTATAATAATCTTTAGCAAACATTCAAGCTAAACTGGGATGTGTCCTCTTTTTCAGTTTTAGTTTTTGTCTGGGATTCAAATGTTAGTAACACTATTAATTCGAAATTCTGCAAAAATTGTGGTACCTATAATTAGTGGTTTTGTCACTTGATATGTCTGTTCTTATTCTAATATTATTCTGTCTGTTGCAGGTGACGGAGAAACACTGGTGACCCCTCTTTTTTGCCATAAATCTGGTTTGAGAAGCGATGAGCCTGTTGACTCAGGCTGGTTAATTAATCAGTTAGTGAAATCATAGGTGTTCCATTGACTAAGTGCTACTGTGTTTATAAGTGCAATTTGAGGGGGAAAATAATGGCTGGTGATGCTGAGATAGACTTTGTTGGCCTGGCACAAGAACTGGAGACGCAGGAACTGGAAGCCCCGGGGGGAGTGGCTTCCCCTCAGTTGTACGGACAGCTGATGGCGCTGTACTTACTGCAGAATGATTCGCTAAACTGCAAGTTTCTGTGGAAGAGGATTCCCGCCAGCGTCAAACAGGCCAACGCTGAGCTGGGGCAAGTATGGGAAGTAGGCCAGTGCATGTGGAAGCGGAACTATCCCGGTGTGTACGAAGCTCTGAAGAAAGACTGGAGCGAGCCGCTGAAACCCATCATGAACGCCCTGAACGAGAGTGTGCGCCAGAAGGCGTTGAATCTTGTGAGACTGGCTTATTCGTCCATCAACGTCGACGAGTTCTCTGTCTTCCTGGGCATGCCGGTGGCTGAAGCAAAGCAAGCTGCTGTGTCTGAAGGGTGGACTCTAGACTCCCAGTCTAAGTACCTCACGCCAACGAAGTTAGAACCTGTATCGACAGCGACGCTGCCCAACGAACATCATCTCTCTGTGCTCACAGACTATGTGTCATTCATGGAAAACTGAACCTAAACGATGAGTGGTAAAGCAAGAATGAGTGTCATTTTGCTTCTAACATCTGTGTGTAGATGATAATTAAATTTGTGCAAGTTAATAATTTGTTCTGAAAGAATTGACAGTATTCATTTTTGTGAACCATTTTGTTTCAGTGTTTTTGTATGTCTGAAAGAGTATGTTGAAGTGGCAAGTAAACAAAATACAGGGAAATAGGGTTTTGTATAGATCTCCAAAGTCAGGCCTTTGATTTATTGGGAAAACTAAAAGATTTTAGTTCTTTGATTTACATGTTTGATTGTTTTATTGTTGCTCTCAACTTATTCCATTTAATTATATTGCTGTATATATTATGTTTAAAAAAAGGTTAACAAAAGAACTGAAAATATCTGGTGCAGGAAAGAATTTGGTGTTCCAAAATGTTTAATTTTGTCAAGCACTGATTATTTTATAAGTGTTCAATCAATTCAATCTCAGGATTGAATCATTTAATCACAGTTTCTCCTTTCCATATTTCAATTCCTTAGATTTAATCGTTGAATATGTTTCCTTAACTGTATTGGAAAGGAAACACAGTCATAAGAGATGTAATAGACGAGAAGAGAGAACAAAAATTTGGATAATGAACTGGACAAGTATGTTACTCCACATCTACTTTGCATTACATTTTGTGTTGACAATTGTAATACATGTAAAGCCATTTTTGGTGCTAAGGTAAAATAAATACATGTAACTTCAAGCATTTCAACATCTCCAGTCATCACCATTTAAATTGGAGCAGTCGAAGCATAGTAAACCAGGCAGCACGGCAAAACTATGCTGTTCTTTCTTCTTTTTCTTTGAATAATCACCAAAGTATTTACGAACATCATAAACAGGTTTTGTCCTCTAGTCTATAATGTTCATATATCCAGTTCCGAATGGTTGGGTTGGAAAGCTGCATAAAGTTAAGACTGTTCACTTGGCTAAAAGCTAAACAAGTGGTAACAATGATTAATGGTGCCATTATCAAATAGCCGCTTACATAACGCTGTGTCACAATTATGAAACAAAATAGTGATGCAAAGCAAATGTGGAGTACCGTAGTGCATTATAAGATGTGGGAGAGGAGGAGGTATAAGAGGGCAGAAGTTTTGTTTGTAAATATATGTTTGATTACAAATGAAAATGCGTGTCAGATTGACAATGTTTGTGGGGTTTTCTGTTTATACGTGTTACATTTAGCAAATGTCATTGCTTGTCAAATTAACATTTTCTGTGTGAATATGAAATGTGTGTTGATTTGACACAACCAGGCTTTCTTTCCCACATCATTGAATTTAACAGCTCTTACCTTCATTAAGATATATTCTGTGCAAGTTCTCTTTGTGAATTACAGATTCCTGTAACAGTGATGTACCGAGGATCGAAAAGTGATAGGAGAAATTGTCCTAAGACATGAGAAATCAATGACAATGTCCTGGGTCTTGCAGAAATCAATAAGGCAAAGTGTTGAGAAAATAATCATCCATTTGTCCTGACAGGGGAGAACACAATAGGACATTTTCAATTGTAATAGGTCAGTGGTCTATGACTGGGGCCACGGGACATCACTGCTGTAATTCTGATGTGGACAGAAGTCATTTGAAGTTTCCACCCTTTCATTAAATTAATGATTAACTGGTAGATTGTTTTTCTTCAAAATAAAAAATCTATTGGAACCCTAGATAATGGGTGTATGAAGACCTGTTGATTTATGAACTCACTTTTAGAAGTTCTACTTGAATATCTTCAAAAGTTAAACAGTATCCTTAAATGCAATGTATATATCATATATGTGTGCCACTGTATGTGATACATGCACAGACTCGGAGACAGGATTTGCTGAGCAACTCGGTAGATAATTTGTATGGTGACTGAGTTTTAGAAAGTAAATTTGTGGTAAAGAAAAAAGTGAATTTTATATGTATCCCCAAGCATCTTCACCATGGACATCTTTACAGAAACAATTTATTTTCAGCATTTAGCGCAGTGACCCTAACCCTAACCCTAACCCTAACCCTATTGCACTTTTTGTTACTTTGTATATATATATATATTACTTGACATTTATTAAAAGAAAAGAAAAAATTACCAAAACCTGTCAAAAGCCACATCAATTTTAGTTCCCGCACTTACATGATTATTTTTTTAAATTAAGACATTTCATTTCTTTGTGCGTTTATTAAGATTATAGTTATAGATGGTACATATTGTTGGTATGATTCTTTAATACCCCCTCGGTTAATATTTTTTTCCTTAAATTTCTTGTATTAATAATAAGTACAATCTTGATCCTGGTCAAGTGACTTTTTGTTCAACTTCAAGGCTTGAATTGTTAGACATTATACTTTTGTGGATGCAAATCAGTCGTGTTTGTGTGTATATGAGATTTTTGTCCCCCTTGTTTTCTCCTTTCTTTTCTACTCCACTTTGCCTTACAGTCCGAAAAATACGGTACTCGCTATTCTCTCTCTTTCTCTCTCTCTCTCTCTCTCCCTCTCTGTCTCTCTCTCTCCGTCTCTCTCTCCCTCTGTCTCTCTCTCTGCACTTGTATACATGTGTACTTTATATTGTTTACTACCTTGTCACCTTTGCCAAAAACATAGGTCATTGATGTTTTCTTTTGCCTGTCTGTACATCTTCCAAAAGAAACTCTTATTGTAAGGTTGAAAAAAGGGGGTACCTTTAAGCTGGGAACTACGTTTCAAGCCTCAGGCCGTGTACACACGTAAGTGGATATTCCATGCGGAAACCTGTGATAGAAATAAGTGAAACAAAGAAGGGAAAAGATTTGCGCACGTGTCCGAATTTCCCCTATATGCATAAACTTTTATCCTTCTTTCTTCCACTTATTTAGGGTTTTCCGTATGGAACTTACGCGTCTAGTGTGAACCCGGCCTTAGGCTCTTGGTCATGAAGTGGCAAATGTTGAAGCTCCCAGCGCAAAGGTACATTTTTCTGTACCCCATTTGTTTCAACCTTATTCTTATACTTCTGCGTTCCCAGGCCATATGGCCATAATGGGTAAGGTACGTATGTGTCCGGTTTTCAGTTTTCACTGGTCTCCCCGCTGCGTACAGCTGACACATTCTGATTCAGAGATATTTGGAGGATTTTTTTTTTAAAGGCAGGAGAATGGGCCAATAAGTCGGAAAGATAGTACCGGTAGATGGTAGAAAGCAAAGGGAAAAGGCAGAATCACAGAGTGGCAGATTAGGGGAAGTTTCAAGCACAGAACTTCCAGAAGGTGAGGGAACTATTTTTACGAAAGACCCCCCACCCCCCACGGTATCCCCACAGGGAGAACCTTATTTATTATTCAAAAGGTGCATCAGTCAACATTTCTTCATTTCTTGTTTTAGTTCTGGCATCGTGAGAACCACAATCAATTCAATTTTTAGTAGGATGGTGTTGTACATGAAGCTGATGTGTCCTGTTGAGCAACTAGTGCTGCACTGGGTTTGTTGGTGTACTCGCTACATAAGACCATTGCTGTTGACGGGACTATAAGCAATGTAAAAAATAAAATAAAATGTACATGTACCAGGTTGTTAAGTCAAAGATATTCTAAAAGGGTAAGATGGATTACTTAAAAGCTTAGCGAACCGGGCTGATAGAGTTATCGTTAGTGCGGACGTGTACACTATTCACAGTGGAGGCTATCCAAAAACTCGGACTGGAACTTGAACGGAGAATTCAACTGGCCTATCGATGTGTAAAATGTGTCACGTTTCAAAGGGACATAACCAGTGTTTCTGTCCTCACTACTCATATAGGGAAAAGAGACCGGATGTTTATCTTCCCCTGTACAGTCTTTGGTTAAGTTGACTAATTTTTGTCGTCCTTCAAAGTGAGTATCCTAATTCCTATGCTTTCTGGCAGGAAGAAATGTTGATATATCATTTTTACATTTTAGGGTCTTCTTTTAACTTGTAAAATGCATCACTTTAAATGATTGTTTTTCATGATATGAACAGATCTTGATAGTTTTGCTAAAGGCAAGGAAACTATTGATGAAACAATCCACATAACGTAAAGGCATAACAACCAATCCCAGGGTCTCGCAAGTTAGAAAAGTTCTGCGTCGCAGTGGCTTGCACAACATGGGGAAAAAAGGAGGGTTAAACTGTCTGTTGCGAGCAGCGATTCAAATGATGGTGCGCGCCTCTTCAGAAAGCTTTATGTATTCCGGCTGTGGGTTAGAGTCATCCCAATTTTTCACAATGTCTACAGGGGGCTGGCAGTAGCAGGGACAAAGGAGAACAGTTGACTGTCTAATACTGAAAAGACTATAATTATACTTGAATATTTTAATTCAGCCTGCTTTGTCCAAGTCATCTCCTTTGGTGGTGGTTGTTCCCTGGCTTAAAGACTCCAGGGATCATCCCAACAACCGAAGTAATTGAACACTATGGTACAAATGCACCAGCTAGGAATGAGAACATTACGTGTGTGACCGTTTTTGATTACCCCGCCATGTGGGCAGCCACACTCCGACTTCGGAGGATATCTCCTTTGGCCATGGCGGAGGTTTGTGCTTTACGAGTGATTTCTAGTTTAGCATGATTTTACGCATGTGTGACTTCAGTGTTAGTGTCCTAGTATTCTTCTCCTGCATTCCTGGGCGGGCCATATGGCCATAATGGGTGAAATATGTATCAGACCTGTTAACAGTTTACTCTACTCTTTTCGAGTAGCATTCTACTCAATTTGGACTTCCACTACGTTTCAAAACTGAAAATAATGCTCTTTAATTCTTGATTACTGTTCATTTTCAGTGAACATTATTTGATGGTTTAATGAATAAAACTACACGTTTTGCACCACAACTACTCATTTCAGCTATCCAGACTAGTCAAGACTTGTGTAGGATGTAAACAGGTCTGATGTATTTGTATGGTTTTCAGTTTTTACTGGTCTGGCTGCATTAACTCTTCTAGCACCATGCGTTTTTTGACGTTCTTGGCTGTCCGTTGCATCTCAACCGACAAGAGGAGGGCAACTAGTTTTTCGAGTGTGCATGCATTGTTTTAACGGAAAAAAATCACTGACATATTATTAAGCTCTGAAAATAGACAAACACACGGCAGGCCGCTTGGCAGTGAATGTCTTTGCATTTGGTGGGAGTGAAGTGTGATGTACTGGGTGAATACATTCACCAATTGTGCTTGAAGAGTTAAGCCAATGTATGATTCAAATTTCGGAGGAACTCAAAAAAAAAAAAATTTTTTGAAGACTTTGGAAAAGAAGACGGGAGATTGGGCCAATGAGGCAGAAAAATAATAGATAATAAGAAAAGGCAGAGTCAAACTCGAAGAGAGTGAAAGGATAAGTGGAAGTTGCAAGCACATAACTTCTTGAAGGTGGGGGAACAATTTGTTCTGAAAGATCTGGGATACCTTATATGAAAATATGCTTACACTGATGCACGATATATAATTATGCGCTTTAATACACAGACATACTGGCCTTCAAACGCTCATCACAAGTGAAAACAAACAAAAAGCCTAAAAATTATCATAATTTTATTCTTTAAAATGCATCTGCTAAAATTATCTACAGCAGTTGCGAATGAAATGACAATATTTACAAAATGAAACTGCTTAATGGAGGATAATTTTTAAAAATATCCATCACAAACACAAGTCAACTGTCTTCACTGATTACATACCTCTCACTTTCTCATGCTAATGACTTCTGAGCAAGTTTTAAACAATTTGACATAAAAACAACACAGGGATGATATGGACAATTTAGGTTAAATTCCTGTCTAGCATTGCATTGTTCAAACTTCAATGTTACAATTTAGCACCTAACATCTTTTTTTTAAATAAATGCAAATAGAATAGAGAAATGAATACCAACACTTGACTAAAGTTTTGTTGAAATCCAGAGTCAGAAAAATACAAACAACAAAATAGTATGGTATACAATATGGCAACAACAATAAAATGGTAAAATAGAAATATATTCCACGTCTTTCTGCCAGTTACAGTGACTCAAAGAAAACTGTCATTGTGGGCTGTTAAAAGTGTGGTTTATGAAAATAATATAATAAACATGTAAAAGCTATTACATAAAACACTTTTTAATAACCAGTCGAAGCCTAAAACCATCAGCCATTCTAGAACTAGATCACAGGGCTAATCAATCTGCCATATATGCCAAACAGTGGCATCACTCGCATGCCTTTAAGGAAGGTGCGGAAGTAAAAGAGTCGACAGCTTAACTGAATGTGACACTGATCTTGTTCTGAACACTTCTTGTAGCCAACTAACATCAAGCCAGCTGTGTGGTGACACAGCACCAAACGGGGCCCTATCAGGGGTTGGTAAAAGGCTGGAAGAAGGGCAAGCAAGGACCTTCAGGAGAAGGGAGGGGGGATGGAGGGGTGTTGGCCCCGACACCAGTCTCCAGGACTGGAGACGGGGGCTGGATGGGGTGAGGAAGGGAAGGGTGGAGGTGGGAGGGGTAACCCATAGGGACTGTCAAGGGACCCTGAAACTGAAAGCCAGAAGGAACGGGGACAGACTGATGGGAAGGCATGGTAGGGGAGAAAGGAAGCGGTGGAGACAAGTATGGGAAAGGGGGCGGTTGTAGGAAAGGAGGGAAGGGTAGAGGCTGTAGGCAGTGTGCATACCCCTGAGGTTGTGGGGCACAGGGCAACGCCACTGGTGGATTACTGGGCAGAATGAACCGGGCACCTGAATGGTTCGTAACTCCCTGAACACCAAAACAACCTTCCTTAGGAGAAGGAGGAGGAGAAAGGGCTCCGGTCTCTGGGTGTGCGGAGTACATGGAGGAGGGATCAGCAGGCTGAGGCAGGCCCACACCAGGAAAAGAGCCTCCTGTTCCTCTCAAATGCTGCAGGTCCTGAACAGCCGCGCCTTGCAGCCACTGACAGTGCGCCGCCATCCCCTGAGCCACGCCCACGATCACGTGCAGCAGGCTGGCACAGTGGGCCAAGCACAGCCCATCCAGCTCACTCCTCACCTTCTCCTGCTCCTCAGGGTCTTCTCCTCCTCCCTGCTGGCAGAAGCTCTGCAGCAGATCCTGTCTGAGGTCCTGTGCGGCCTTGTTTTGGTGACACACCGCCACGCCCAGTCGGTGGGCCACCGTCTGAGTCTCTTGGTTGATGGTGTGCGTTGTGTGAAGAAAGTGCAGGAAGTTCTCTCCCAGCTTCTGTTGGTAGTCCTCCAGGATGGCCTTCGCCGTGGCCTGTGTGGCATCAGGGTCCTTCTCTGTGGCGTGCCGCTCGTCTGCCATCTCGTAGGATCCGGTTAAACACTGAAACAGGTCATAGGGTGGCGTGAGTACATCGAAGCCCAAAGAGGAAGACACCATTTCAATCAAAGCTCAGCTGTTGACACAACCACTTCCTCTCTGCAATGAAAAGGTCCCTAGCAATGTTTTTCTCATCCATTTGCCTATTCATTAAAAATAAGAAAAAGGCCTAATAAAGCAATATCGACATACATATCAAACTCATATGCATGTATGTACGCATGTTTCTTCTTCTTTCTCAATCCAACCACCATCATCAAGTTGATGGTTTTGTTGGCATAGAACGTGGGGACTTCGGTCAGGCAGAAACTGTCGGTAAAAACATTGCCGCCCAGATGATTGGCGTTTAATATGGAAGCAAATGTAGGGTTGGAGGGCTTAGATTTAGGGGGGGGGGGGGGGGGGGGGGCGTTGTTTCTCAGATCCGGGATTTAAAGCCCTCCACCGAGGCCGATGTCACTGCCTCCTCAGGCGTTGGCGGGTTGAGACGGGCTGTAGGGGGTGTTGATGGGAATGTCCCCCCGGTGATATTTGAAGAAGGTGGACAGTCTAGATGCCCGCCTCCTGTCGGCGAGTGGAGTCCAGTGCAGCTGGGTGTACATGTCTTCCACATTGGATGTCTGGCGATGCCTGTTCACCACCCAAGGGGCAGCCCGTCGCTGCACCTTCTCCACTCTGCCGACATCTTTCGCGGTGTAGGGTTCCCATACCGGCGATGCCAACGCATTGAAGTCCAGTTGGAGATCCTCATGGTCTTCAGGGAAGTTCACTGGTCGGTGACCGAGGGTATCGTCTGCAAAGCCTGAGACGAGAAGTTGAAGAGAGCTGCCTTGGAAGATCGTTGATGAAGAACAGGATAAGGGCCGGCCCAAGCACAGAACCTTGGGGGACTCCTGATTCCACAGGAATAGCTTCAGACGTGGCTCCATCCACAACAACTCTCTGTTGTCTGCCTGCCAGGAAGCTCTCAATCCATCTGTTGATTGAACCCCTGATCCCGTAGTGGTGGAGCTTGTGGATGAGGAGGGCGTGGGAAACCTTATTGAAGGCCTTTTCAAAATCCATGACTAGGACATCGGTCTGTTTCCCCTTCTCCATGTTGCCGGAAAGCTCATCCACCAGGCCCGTCCTCTCCGAAACCCATGCTGTTCCTCACTGAGTATGTCATTGGCCTCGGCGAATCCCATAATTGTACTGACGACAATATGTTCGAGGATTTTGCACGGAATACTAGTGAGGGAGATGGGGCGGTAGTTGGCTGGTTTGTAGCGCACCCTTCTTGTACACTGGGGTGACGTTGGCGAGTCTCCAGTCACTTGGTACAACGCCTGTATTTATCGATGACTGGTAGAGCAGGGTGAATGCTGGGGTGATCTCATCAGCCAACGCTTTGAGGATCATGGGGCTAATTCCATCAGGTCCTGGGGCTTTGCTGGGGTCGAGTCCTTTCAACAATTTTCTGACGCCTGCCTCAGAGATGTTGATTGAGTCGCAGGTAGGGCCTGTTTCAGGTGATGGTTCAAGGCCTGTGCGGGATGCGAATTCCTCTGCAGAGCATCGAAAGCTTTTGCTGAATGTTGACTGGAACTGGGAATTCAGCAGATTAACTTTTTCTTTTGCGTCAGTGATTAGCCGGCCGTCTTTGAGAGGGGACACATTGGCTGCTTCAGTCCGCTGGGATTTTATGTAAGTCCAGAAGGGCTTTTTCAGCTTGGGGTCATCACTTGAGCTGTCGTCGATCAGTTTCTCTGTGTAGGTCCAATAGGCTCGGCGGAGTCTCTTCTGTATGTGCCTTTTGAGGACCCGGACTTGGTTTCGGATGTCCTCACACCCACTTTTTCTCCACCTTTTATAATATAGTCTGTCCCTCCGCCTGATCAGTTTCTTCGTTTCACTGTCAACCCCCCTCGTAGGGTGATCCTGGGAACATGAATGTTGACTGCTGAGTTGTGCCCATCTTTCAGCTGGGACCAGATCTGCTCTGTGTCACTGTTGGCATTGAATGAGGTGATGATGGAGTTTGAAAGTTGCTGGGCGGTACTGCGAAGTCCGGACCAGTCAGCCTTGGAGTACTGGAGCACCGATCTTTGAACTTGGCGCTATGTTTAAAACTCTCTCTCTCTCTCTCTCTCTCTCTCTCTCTCTCTCTCTCGCACGCAAGCTTACATTGACCTACACATATCAGGAAATGTTCTTTTCTTGAGGGCCCACGGTCAATATGTTGACCATTCTGGTAGATTTCCTTTAGCACCCTTCTTAAATGAATGCAATAACTTTGAGTTATTACATTCTTTTTGCTACCGTTAAGTCATAGCATAGTCTCTATGTATCAGTCTTCACAAAGTTGAAGTGGGATACTCTATGAAAGAAGAAGTCGATACTCTTTATATGAATGGGCGATGGTAAAGACTAAAGAGTGAATAAATCGTAGCCTGTCTCGGCAATTATCCTATTATTATTAAGAACATTTCTGAAGAAGAATAATGTTTTACGCCCTCTTTGGCCTTTTGGCCATGTGGGGCAAAGAACATTTCTATTGGAATACACTTTTTTAATGCTAAAGACAAAGAATCCACTTACCAGTTGTGACTGAGTCTAGCTTCAACACCTTTGTCGCCGTCAGTGTTGATTTTGAAGTACAACCGTGAGCAGTGAAAAGAGAGCTCTCCTAACAGGAAACGATATATTTACTGACTTGTCATACATCACGTGCACTGCACTTCACAACTCGTGTACTGAGTAGGTCTCTCTCTCTCTCTCTCTCTCTGTGGGAACTTACCAAATAAAATGGTAACGTTGTCTGGTACCCATATCTTAAGAGACAGTCATCATCAATTGAAAGAGAGCAACAAAATTAGTAAAAAGTTGTAAAGATCTAACGTACTGTAGTAGATTAAAACTGTTAAACTTACATTCACCAAAGGGTAGGCGGATAAGAGGTGACCTGAATGAGGTCACCAAAATGTACAAATTTTGTCACAACTTAGATGATATCAGTTTTGAGTCTCTCTTCTCACCATCCTTGTCTAACACAACTAGAAACCTGAGGGGAAAGTACAAGTTCAACGGTATAACACTAACAAACTTAAGCATGCAACAGAGTTGCTAACTCCTGGAACTCACTGCCACCTGAACTAAAAAATGCACCAAATATATATATATATATATTCAAAAATATACTCGGCAAAAATGAACATTTTAGTGAAATGTTTTATGATTATAATGACTGAAATTGCAATCCGCATAGTTTGATTGTTTTTCGCATGCAAATGCAACCTAATTAAAGAAGAAAAATTCTGGATGGGACGTTTTATAAGCCGCGAGGCTTAGGCAGAAGCCAGTCCCTTTAATACTACTACTACTACTACTACTACTACTACTACTACTACTACTACTAAAAAAAAGAGTGGCACCCCCCGTGGGGATACCGGGGGGTCTTTTGTACAAATAGTTTCCCCACCTTCTGGAAGTTGTGTGCTTGTAACTTCCTCTAATTATGTCATTCTCTTTGACTCTGCCTTTTCCCTTTGCTTACTGTCATCTACTAGGCCTATCTATAAATTATTACAAAGATTTCTTCAGCCGAGATCGGACATGCTGGACCTAACTATTTCTTAGTTAGGCGCATAACGGCAGCATGACACATCTACGCTCATATGACAGGGAACTGGCTGAGCGAACGAAGAAGAAGAAAGAGGGGCAAATAGGAGGAGTGGGAGGACAAAAGGTGTGTTGACTCGAAACAAAAGAGGACTGGATTTTTGTTTTCAGACCCCCAAAAAGGTGTAATATACCTACAAATTAATTCTTAACTTATGAACTGATAATAGTTTTAACGTAGGCAGACATAAAAAGTAGGGCGTATCCTGTGTTCTATGAGTCTTTCTGTACACACCAGGCTCCGTCAGCGCATTTTCATCAGCGCTGACCAGATCATCATCTGAGCCTGCGTCCACTGACCACAAGACCCCCTTTTTGTTTGTTTGTTCCTTGCTTGGAAGTGGAGCCTGGGTCTTCCCGGCTGAACTGGGGAGTTTAATAGTCTTAACCCAGAGTAAGCAGTAGGTCTTTATCTTATATTTTCTATTATGTATGATACATGCGCCCGCCTAGTTCTGTCGCAATTTATCGTCAGAAGTGGCGACGTACAGATCCAGATCCAGATCCACCAGTCCATTGTTTCTCCCTATGCACATGCTTTTTTGTTTGTTTGTTTCTGCAAGCTTGTGTTTCCCTGTCCATAATGTATGTTTCTGTCTCTCCCCACATTTCTTTCTTTCTGTCCAGATATCTTTCCAGGTATCTATTTGTTGTTGTTGTTGTTCTTTTTACCCGGCCAGAGGCCGAGGTATTGCGATTGGTTTGTGTGTCTGTGTGTCTGTCTGTGTATCCATTATCTTAAAAACTACTGTTTGGATTTTGATTAACATTGGCAGAGGGGTAGACAGCTTGAAAAGGAAGCTTCCTTTCGTTAATCAACACCGTGCTGACCTTGACCTTGAAAACCGAAATTTCCTTCTTTGGGCTATGTAATTTTCCCCCCAGCTTTATTTCGTGAACTAGTGAACAGAATCGCTTCAAATTTTGTGTGGTGGTGTACCATGGTGCAAGGAAGTTTGTATAAAATTTAAAAACTGAAATCCTTGTGAAATGAGTGGGTATGTGTGAAGACAGTTTCTCAATATAACATGATGAAACCCACACTTTTATATTTTGCAATATATACTTTTTTTTAAAAATAACCCAAATAGAGCCCCCTTTCTCTCTCTCTCACACACAAAAAACCCTTAAAACCTTGCATTTTTGATTTATATTTTGTTCATTTATTTTAACATGAGACCAAATCATGCCGAAAAAAAGAATTCTATGCAGTGCATCATCAATCATTAAAACTGTCATACACATACCACACATTTTCCATTCATTTTTATCATTTGTACACATTGCAGTTCAGAAAAAGAAAAGAAAAAAATACCCATAAAACATGCCTTTATCAGTATGCACTCTTCTGCAAGTCCCAATGTGAAGGGCAAAGGCATCCTTAAAGAGAGAGAGAGAGAGGAGGAGGAGGAGGAGGAGAGAGAGAAAGAATTATCATCTCTTGTCTCTCTCATAGCTGCCAAACAAACTCAGTCCCACAAATTAAACAAGGCAAGCAGGCAAACCACTTGATTCTTACCCGCATAAGTACAATATTTGTCGCAGATATCCATCAAAGTCTTCTAGTAATACAGATGTCATTCGTTGCAAGTATCCATCAGAGCTCTTGGCAACAAACTTGAATGACATTTGTCACAAATATCCATTACGGCCTTTAGTAACACATGACGTTTGTTGCGATCAGACTCTGACAGAAGCACACGACCCTTTTTCTTTGCTATAATTCTTAAAGGGACACCCCGACGGATTAGTTTTTGCAAGAAGCACGTCGAGATCACCAGAAAGACAGCCTTTTCAAGGATCGGAACACTCACTTCGCTCTGGTTTCCTAGAAGTCAAAACGGTGATTCCTCCTTGGTGGAGTTGCCGGAGAGAGAAGCCATTTTGGACGGGGTGGGTTGAGGACACTCAAGTGGTTGAAGCTTTTTCTTCTTTGTAGTGCAGTAAAAAAAAAAAGGAGCTATTTCCTCTGTTGTGAGCGAAACTCCTTTTGGTAAACTGTAATTAAAAAGGATTGTATTGTGGAAATTTCATGATTTTTGTCTAAGCGACTCAGGCGGCCATTAGAAAAGAGAAGGCACATGCCTTCTTTTTCACTGAAAGAATTTGACTTCCAGCACCTCTGCCAAGGAGGAATAGCCGATTTGATTATTTGATTTCTAGGAAACCAGAGCAAAGTGAGCGTTGCGATCTCTGTAAAGGGTGTTTTTCTGGTGATCTCGATGTGTTTCTTGCAAAAGCTCATCCGTCGGGATGCCCCTTTAAATCTAACCGTTTCCTATCCCTCAAACACACGCACACATTCACTCACACAGACTGAAAATGATTAACTGATTATTGATGAGAGAGGGTTCTGAGAGTTAATCACAACATATCTTTGTTTTCTTCTTCTTTCCCCTTTGTTAAAAGGTGTAACGTTTGCACAACCCTCACCCGCCTGCCTTCTGAGCTTCTAAAAAAAATGGTGCTCTGATTTGTATTTCTTATCTTGTTCCACAATCAATGTTCTGTTTCTTGAAGCCCGTAAGACTTACTCAGCAATGGGTGATAGTTTGCTGATCTGATCTTGCAGATCACTGTAGAGGATAAGAACAACAAAGAAACCCCGATGAGTTTTGCATTACGGTGGAACCTCCCTTATAAGACCTCCCATTATTATAACTCCCTCCCATATGAAACCTACTTCTCTGAGACACTGCCCTTCTTTGTAAGTATTAAAATTACCTCTCCCTTAACCCTTTCACAGCCAAAGTCGCATTTTAGCACCACAGTGATTTAACACCTATGTCACTAAAACTAAAAGGCATCAAATTGGGGTCTATTATCCAAAGACCCCATTGTCTTAGTTTTGGGAAGTAAGGATAGACCTTAAGTAAGGATAGACCTTATATGTCACAGAAGAATCCCCAATACTGCAAATGGTTTTTGTTCTCTACCCAGGTAAATTTAATAGAAATTTGTTGCTGAAATATGGCTGGCGGTGAAAGGGTTAAGACCCCTCCCTTATAAGACCTCATTTTGGATGATTCTTGAAGGTCTTCTAAGGGAGGTTCCACTATGCCTCAATTCCTGTTTGCTATCCACACCCACTGACTGCTTTCCAATCACTACATACTACCAAGACCCACTGCTTGCTACCAAAGAATGTCTGTGAACATTTGTCTCCAGAGCAAATGCATCACACAATTTTTTTTATAATAAATATTATTTGAGGTAAAATATTTTCATTTATGTATTTTTGGGTAAAGGTAAAGATGTGCCCCCCCCTGCATTTCTCGGTTAATTGTATTTTTCCGTTTTTGTCTTTCTTACCATACATAAAGCTGTATTTTAGGAACATTTTCAGCTAATTCTCTTTTTGGAATACTAACCCTAACCCTAAACCTACCCCCCACTATGTACTGCAGTACACCGCGATTTGTCACAGTTGTGGTTCGTTGCGTTTTTCCGTCTTATAGGGTGGGGGGTAGGGTTAGGGATAGAGTTAGTATTCCAAAACGGTTAGTAGCTAAAAAGGTTAATAAAATACAGCTTTATGTATGGTAAGAAAGGGAAAAATACAGTTAACCTATTTTTCTTTTGTTTTTTTGTCATTCAAAAAGGTAAAATCTATTCTAATCCAGTTGAACTGAAACAATGTTCTGTGCTCAAGTATGGCAAAAAAAAGTAGCACACAAAAAACATGCAGAGCAAAACAGATTTGCTTTTACCACCATGGATACAGGGAACTTTAAAAAAAAAACACCTGTGCGCTTTGGCTCTCCAGACATTTTGACAGTTTGTTCCACAAGGTTAGTCATCATATGAACAAACATGTTGCATGAGCAACGCTTATCACATAGCGATGGACACATTTAAGCAAGACCGGCATACAGTTAAAAAAGAAAAGACTCTGTTTTCCATTTTTACCACTCATATTTCAAATTTTTTTTTTTTCACTGTAACTTTTCCCCCTTTCATACCACTAATAATTATGAAACATGTCAACTACAGAACTCAGAATGTCCCATTGCAACACAACCATTCACAACAACACGCGAAAAAGAAAACAAAACATAGCATTCTTAACCCTTTCACCATCAAAGTCGCATTTTAGCACCACAGTCACTAAAAGGGGTATATTTAACCTATTGTCTTAGTTTTGGGAAGTAATGATAGACCTTATTTTATATGTCACAGAAGAATCCCCAATACTGCAGATGGATTTTGTTCTCTATCCAGGTCAATTTAATGGACATTTTTGGCTGAAATATGGCTGGCGGTGAAAGAGTTAATATGAAAAAAAAACCCACAAAAACTAATAGTGATTCTCCAGCAATATACCTGAGGCCCAAACAAATTCCAGACTGAAGATACCTCAGCCTGAATGATGATGCAACAATGGTAATGGACTCATCTTATCCAACAATTACACAGAGAAGATCCAATTCATGGATCTCTATGAACACATAAGTGGTATCCCGTGCAGTGCAGTCTGTCTGTCAGCAGAAAATGAACAGCATCGCTATGATTGGTTTAAAATACAAACCCACTGCCAGACACCATCTTTGCTTCAATGTATCACAATCGTTTTACAAATCAGACCAAGAAATGGAAAGTTTGTCTTGTATTTCTGTTATTCATTACATGTTTACATGGCAAAAAAGCATTTGTTTTTGTGCGCACACATACACACACACACACAATTGAACAAATACCCCCCAGGTACATCCCTACAATGTTTTCCATTTTCTCCATTACGATATTCTGTCCCGTATCAGGGCTGCCAACCCTCTGTTGCAGTTTCCAGGGACAAACTACAGAAAAAAACAGGGACACAGACTTATTTCGAGGGTCAAACATCGCAATGTCATGCATCAGGGTCAAAACGAGCATTAACTTCCAATTATTTCATGATCTAGCAACATTTCTGTGACTGTTTTTTCTGTATTCTTGATGTTTTTTGGTGCCAATGTGCTTCAATATTCAAGGTCCCTCTGTCTGTTCAATAACCTACCGGTATGTGTAACATGCATGTTAGGAAACATTTTAAGTGTTGTGTTGGGTGTTCCTGTGTTCAATAGCAAGGCCAGCAAACAAGACAAGTGATTGTTCTACAATTGTTTTTATTCTACTCAGTTTCCAGGGACACCAGACAGAAAAATGGATTCCAGGGACAGGGCGCCAACTGTTTCCAGGGACAAATACCCTTTAGGGGGGACGGTTGGCAGCCCTGCCGTATTAAGATATTCTTCAAAAACTCAACCTGCAATCTATGTTTGTAGAATGTCCTATGTTAATGAAAAAACAAACCAGTGATGGAAAAAAACTACAACAATAATTTGAACAGAGTTGATTGTAATTTTCCTCCAGGGAGAGGAGGTTGATTGTATTTCTTTCCCTCTAGAGAGAGAGAGGTTGATTATATTTCTGTTCCTCTAGAGACAGCCAGTTTGCTATGCTCTGTGATGTTGTCCCCTAAAGAAAGGGAAATACCATTGAAGATCATTGATTTTGTGATTCTCAGTGTAAGGAGGTGAGGACTGAAAATCTCTGAATGAGAAAGTGTATTGGCAATTTGTGCGAAATCTTTAATTTAGCTTGATGAGTATTTGAAAAATAACAAATTAATGAAATTATTTTAATTGATATTAAACCAGCTATTGCTAAAACAAAGTAAAATTATGTTAACTAAATGTCATTTTGGTAATGAATTTAAATTTTTAAAAAGCTGTGATGGTCACACACGTAATGTTCTCATCCGTAGCTGATGTATTTGTACCATAGTGTCCAAGTGCTTCCGCTGTTGGGATGATCCCTGGAGTCTTTTAGCCTGGGTATGACAACAACAACAACAAATGAATGCACACCATATGTGAATCAGTTATGCTAAAGACCTGGGGGAAAAAGCTAAGCACAATCGGGGGGGGGGGGGGGGAGGATGTGAGGAAATCATGCATGGCAAAGATCTGTCTTTTTTCCCAATCAGTCAGATAATGGAATGGCATGGCAAGCACAATCAGATAGGAATTTCAGCATCATGTCTAAGTTTTCGATTTTTCTTAGTATGTAAACCTGAGCCTCTGTTTTTTTTTATAACGTTAAAAATATTTATAAACCTCAGAAACCATGATGGATAATATCAACAGTGGTGAGAAAGAAAAGCAAGGCTTGGAAACTCCTCTAAAAGCTCTTCTTGATGTACCATATATTCTGCACTATAAGGCGCAGTCCCAACATTTTACACAAAATTCAGATTTTGTTATTACGTTTTCTTACTATTTTATTATATTGTAAGGCTGGGGAAAAAAGTATTGCCATACAATCCAAAACATATGGTACATCAAGACAAGGGGGAAGTGGGAGAGGGGGGAAGGAAGCATACCAGTGTTCAAAGCCTTTACTAACCCTTCTCTTATTGAAATCAGCAGCAAAAATTAGTAGCAGGTATGTCAGTTTCATTTTCGAAACAAAAAGGACTTTAAAAAAAATATATTACCATGCTTTGGAAACATCCCCCTTAATTCGGTCAAAATAAATCTGTAAATCAAGATCTAAAGTAATTCTATGCTTCTATTCTTAAAATAAGCTTTAAAAAGTACTTTAAAAACACACAAAGCAAGCAGCAGTACAAGCATATCCATATCAAATGCATACTTCCATGGAAATAGCCTCCCATTTTTGCATGTCCAAAAGCTCATGGGATGGCGTATAATACATGTCTGCATCAATTAACAACTGTAAATTTAAAAAAATTAAAAAGAAGTGTCCAGCACAAATCAGATAAGCTCCAGATTCGAGAAAATTCTAAATAATGACTCTTTGTTCTTTTATTAACATTCACACTTAATTTCTGAAAAAAACGTTTGACCATAACACACATTTTGTCCCCCTCAAATTTGGCCTGGGCAGCTTATTGGCTACTGCAAAGAACACCTTTTGCAAGAGTGAATGCCCTTGGTGGGTGGGGGGAGATGGTTGCGCACTGACCAAACAAGGTCATAACTCTCGCCAATAACCCTATTTGAGGCCACTAAATGGCTGCCTTTCGCAAGAGTGAATGCCCTTGTCCGCACTGACCAGCAAGGGATTCACTCTCACTGTCAAGGGCGTTAATAACCCTAGTTGCAGAGGCCAATAGAGTGATGTAGCTTGTCTGTACATTTTCTCCAATTCTATGTTTATCGTAATTTAGTGTCACAATCGCCATTCCATTCTGAGCTTATACCGTATTTCGAACCTGAGTACAGGGGATTCTTCCTCTCACTCTGCACTAGGCCTTACGGTCTGACTGTGGAGTCTTTCGGATGAGACGATAAACTGAGGTCCCATGTGCCCATGCACTTAGCACACGTTAAAACCAGTGACAATGAAAAAGTTTCCATTTGGTCAAAATTTAGCCCACCCGCTCCCTTCCTTCCTCATCAGTCACACAAAAATCGCATGCAAAGAAAATTAAAAAATGGGTGGCGCGCCTCTGGCTGCGACACACTCTCCAGGTGGGAGTAACCCGAATTTGACAGACGCCTCTGATAAAATACCAAATATTAATCGGACAAAAGGCAATACTTTCTCCCCAAACTGAGACCCCTACACCTTATCATAAGACTAATAAAATAGCAAGAAAATACAATAACAAAATCTTAATTTTGTGTGAAATTTATAATAAGGTGCGCCTTATACTATAGTCAGAAAAATACAGTACATGTAACTCTCAAAACCGGTTTTCATTCTTCACAAAACAACATCTTACCTTAAAAGTATTTCAGAGCATTAAATTCTCACGTTGTGGCATCTTTCTTAACCCTTTCGCCGCCAGCCATTTTTTAGGAAAACCCCCCCACATCAAACTTAACTGGGAAGATAAAAAAAAAAAATCTGCAATATTAGGAATTCGTCTGTGACATGTACGTGTATATATCATTAGGCCTATCTTTATTTCCTAACATTAAGAAAATAAGGATAACAGGCCCTGATTTAATGCCTTTTAGTGACATGGGTGTTAAACCACTGTGGTGCATAAATGCGACATTGGCGACATGTGGTGAAGTAGGAGGATCATTTGACTGGGTTTTTTCTTCTATTTTCTTTCATTCTTCGCTGTGGCTTATGAACCACTGCAGTTTGTATATGAACACCTAATATTTCGTATAAAAAGGATGTGGCATATATACCTTACAGGTGTGCTTTATATCTGAACTTTACAGTTGATCAGACTCAGAGACCCCTTTCTTCAGAGATCTGCACTTATGTTACAGCTTAAGAGGACAGTCCTTCACATAAGACTTCAAACCCAGGTCTCATGAGCAAAAGTATTCAACAAGATCTTGCGCAAATGTTTTTAAAGCCCATTCCACAACTTGGTCAGACTAGGCTGTGTAGTGCTAATGAAACAGATGACACGTATTCAAAAAGCAAACAAAAGATTCATGCAAAAAAGGTGGTGCTGCACTAGTCGCAATGCGCTCTCCAGGTGGGAGCAGCCTGAATTTCACAGACAGTCTAGATCTGTTTCTGGAAAGTACCAATCCAATATCAAGAAACACTGGTACCGTATTTTACGGACTACAAGGCGCACCTGACGTACTAAAATCACAGCTTCTTTTAACTACGCAACATAACAAAACAGGCTACCTGAACTTTTTTTTAAAACATTAAATTATCAACTGTTGAAAAAAAAAAGCCAAGAAAACTAAACAAGTTCAACTCAATTAAAGCACCACCTCCACCACTGCCTCACCCCCTTCCCCCAAAACAAACACAAATCAGTCACGATAGAAACTGTATAGAGTTTTTAAAAAAAGCAAGCTTTAAGTCCAACCCAAACCATCAAATCGATCCTATTTGACTTTAGCACCAAAAGATATTCAAAACACCTCAGCATACTATTTTTACAGTTCAGACACTACCTCATGAAATCAAAGCCTCAAAAGTCATGCAATCATTGGTCAACATGCGTAGCTAACTTAATTCAGTGCTAAATCAGACTTGACTGCAGTAAATGCCAGCTTAAAAAGAACTCACCCTGAGGAATGGTAGTACAGTGGAACCTCCCTTATAAGACTTCCCATTATAAGACTCCCTCCCACATAAGACCCACTTCTTGGAGACATTGCCCTTCTTTATAAGTATTAAAATTATCTCCCTTATAAGACCCCTCCCTTATAAGACCTCATTTTGGATGATTTTTGGAGGTCTTATAAGGGAGACCCTCCCTTATAAGACCTCATTTGGGATGATTTTTGGAGGTCTTATAAGGGAGGTTCCACTGTAGTCTTCAATCAAGATAGTTCACAGCATGTGGTAGTAACTGTCATCAGTGTCGACCAATGACACTGCTACATCAATGCTGCTTGATTAACGCATTCGCATCGCAATGATTTTCAATTATCCCCAAACTCAACAAATCACTCCAGCCATACACACAAACAAAACAGACATAAACAAAAAGAGAAATGAAAGAAGAGTACAGGTTTTTACTTCAGTTTGAGACATGGGGAGGTGGTAGATCAGACTTTTTAATATATAGACTTTACATAGAAAAACTCTACAGGAATTGGTACAGTAAGAGGCAAAAAAAGGGTCTAAGAGAGCGAAGCGAGTTTAGAAGTGACCAAAGCATGGTGTACACACAGATTTATTTCCCTTGAAGCAACTTCCTCAAAATGACAGCTTTGCATTTCTTCCGCACACATACATGCGGAACGATGCCATTGAGCTACGGTTCAGTGTCTGTTGCAAAAGCGCACCTTTTATCACCTAACTGATGTTTTCTTTACCCACCATTTTTACGTTGCAGCACAAAAAGGAACTCTTCCTTTCTTGTCATATTTGGATTACATGTCCTTGTGTTGCTGCTTGCAACAACAACAAAAAGGAGGAAAAACCACTCTATTCACAATCAAATTAGTCTGAAAAACCATGTCCCATAAAACACACACATGCGGGCATACATCACAAATTAAAAGTAACATCATATAGCAAAAAGCCAACTGTCCGTGTGTGTGTGTGTGTGTGTGTGTGTGTCTGTGTGCGTGTCTGTCTGTCTGTCTGAAACACGAAACGTGCCTTATAACTCCGCCGTTTTTCGACCGATTCGCTTCAAATTTGCTGTGAGCCCTAACGGGGCGATGGCAACGGTAACCGAGGCGGCCGTGTCATTTGCGCGGTTCGGCAAATGCGCGAAACGCGCATCAGACGGCCTTTCGGCGCCCGTAGCTCCAGTGTTTCTGGGCCGATTGCCTTCGAATTTGGCAGGTAGGAAATAATGTTTTACGCCCTCTTTGGCCTTTCGGCCATGTGGGGCTGGTAGATGACCGGGGACGGTGACTATCGGTGTGCCAAACCGGAAGCGAATCGGTTCAGAAACGCGCGCGCTATACGCCGCTTCACCTTTTCAGCATAACTCCGTCGTTTCTTAACCGAATTGATTCAAATTTGCTGTCAGGCTTGCTATGGCCCGGGCAATGCCTAGCAGCAAATTTGAAGAGAATCGGGAGAACGCGTCACTCTCAGAGCAGCGCCAACGGGAAACGGGGCCTTATAACTCCGCCGTTTCTTAACCGAATCGCTTCAAATTTGCTGTACTCAGCGTTACCAGTACTTGCCGTTACCGTTACTAGGTGTTACCAGTATGGTGCATTGCCAGTACTAGGCGTTGCGCTAGTCAAGGATTAAATGTAAAGGAACAAACAACACCACACACACTTACATACACACTCAAACAAACAAAGAGGAGAAAGAAACTACACCACTACATGAATACACAGTCACACAAACACACAACATACTTACTGAGGCAAATTGGTAAACAAGAGACTTGGAAACAAAACAAAAAGATCACAAATACAAGAAGGAAAAAACAAAAATCAAAAACAATAATGATTGCTAGTTCAAAAACAAAAAACCAACATTTAAAAATGTATGACAAATCCAATGTTTCACCAGCCGCTGTGGTGTAGTGGTTAGCATTGCGGACTACTGGCTGTGAGGTCTTGGGTTCGAATCCCATCAGAGGTAAGGGTTTTTTCGATCCTGGACCGACTCCTAGTCCTACCTAGTGTGAGTGGCTATGGGCTCAATGGAAAGACTGAAACCACACAGTCAAGCTTCATCCGCTTAACGGATGCGATTCTGAGAGTGTTGCTCTAATTTCAAGGCCAACACTGCAGGTGTCTGTAGTTCTCAGGCCTGGTTAACGCCGGGATATCATTATTAAAGGAAGCGTAGAATACAGACCCGTCATGCAGTCTCAGACCGATACGGAACTCCATGGCATCATCATCATTGTCATCCGCCTCATTTCCATCAATCATTAAAAAGGAAAAAATGTCTCAAATTCTGTGGCTTTGCATGCCCTGTTCTCATGGTGACCTCAGTTTCGGTTTCCAATCCAGTCTGTGCCTTGGAGCATTCAGGTCAAAGTCTTGGGGATCAGTGTGTTCTGGCGAGCTGTCATTGGATAGCCGTGGTGGCACCCTCGGAGGAGGACCTCACTCAATGCTAGCTCCGCAACTAAGAGAATAGTGTCGTCAGTATGGGGCTTAGTAGGTGGTGTCCTGAACAGGCTCCACTGAACTCCACCGAAGTGACTCAGCAACAGTGCAGTGTCTCCTCAGTTGGTTGCCTCCTGACGGCCTAACATGGATTTGCTCCCCTTGGACTGCTGGTCCCGGATTCTGCGACCTGAACAAGCTGTGAGTTGGGACTCGGAATGAGTGGCGCGGAAGCAACGCCAGTGTATCATTGTATGGCCCAGAAGATGGGACAGTAACAAACAAAAAAATCCAATGTTTCTTTATCACTGTTTTTCACCCGCAATTGGACATTAGTCCACACATTTCACCGTAAAAAACTCACATGATATGGGATGGAATGGATGAGGTACTTTTCAGCGCACAAACTCACAACCACATGCAAGCACACACACACACAGACAATTTCTCTCTCTCTCTCTCTTTAACCTAGCATTCCATCATCCAATCATCCAGTCATCCCAGTCCTCCTCCTCAGGATCGTAAGCGTACCTCCAGTCTTCACTCATGCTGTCCGACACAGAGTAATCGTCATAGTAGTTGTAAGAGGTGTCCATATCACCCACAGACTCCTCGTCGGAGCGATAGTCATAATACAGAGAGTTGATGATGCAGGCGTAGTAGCAATGCGGGCACTCGCTGTGGCAACGCATTACGTCCACCGGAACCCTCCCCCGCGCGATCCCCGCGTTGTCGATCGACACGGGCAGAGGCGCCAACTCCGTCCACGTCTTGGTGGTGAAGGAGAACTTTAACGAGGACAAAGCGTACTCCACTGAGTTGTACTCCCTGCCCCCGAAGATGTACAGTTGGTCGTCCAGGGACTTGTGGGAGAAGCCTCCTCTGGAGGGGGCCAGGGGCGGAATGGAGATGGTGTAGTGCAGCGTGCTGACCATTTTCTTGTCCCTCAGCTGGAACATCTTCCTGTTCACCTTGCCCAGCCGCGCGCTCAGGAAGCCCTCGGGCAGGCCCACAGCCATGGGCTCAAACGCCAGGAAATTGTTCCGGTTGGAAATCTCCCAGCCAAACTCTTTGCGCAGGTCGTAGTAGAACAGTTTCTTGTCCCCTTTCTTGAACACTTTGGCCTTGAAGCTGTAGCACTTGGTGCCCATGACATAGATGACGTCCCCGTCCAGCTGGGAGCTGGTTCTGGCCTGCCCGCACGTCGCCTGGATCTCAGAGTTCAGGCTGCGCTGGAAGAACGTGAACTTGGCATGCAGATCCCCTGCAAGCAGGACACACACAATGACCACAATGAAAGACAAGAATTCCTGGTGATATATCAAAATAAATTTGTCACCATTCCCATTTTGAAATATCGAGTGTGTAAGATGTGGAGCATCTTTCTTTTTTGTTTTAAACGGAATTACGTAAAGGTTCTACATAAATGAAGAGAGTTTCTACATCATTCAGCTAAAGCCAAAAGGCAATATTTATTTGTCAGATCATTCACTGTCATAGTAGACACCACTGTTTCATGGTGATGCTGTTAAGGTACAGTCGACCCCCTCTTTTAAGACTTTCAAAAAATCGCGAAAAATCGGTCGTAAAAGAGGGGGGTCTTAAATCGGGGGTGACCAAAACAATGCACTCAGTGACTCACTACACCGTATATGACGCACAGCACATGCATACACTAAAACAAAAACATGCTTTCTCCGTCATTCTTGAATGAAACATCCGCGGTCTAGCTAATATACGAAAACGAGCGAAAACAGAAAGTGTGCTCGACGGCCCGTGTTGCACTCACACACAAACTACACATAACAGCAGTGCAGACCTAATTTTCGCCATTTTACGCTCTGGCAGTTCATTTTCAGTCACAGTTCGCACACACGGAACTTTTACCGCGCATACAACTCGGCTGACAAAATGGCGCCGCACACACCGCAAATACGAAATCACGGCAAACGCTAATGCGCCAGCTGCTTTCAATTATCGGATTTTGTGAGTTGTTTGCATTCAGTGAGTGTTTCAGTGCACGCACTAACGCCGATTTATCAATTTGATAACGGAAAGGAGCTGCTTTTCAACTTATTTTTTACAAAGTGAGACCATTCACTGAGTTCCAACTTATGGAGTGTGACCGATCACCTAGTTTCAACTTGGGAGTTGACTTCGCATTTAGGCCTACGTGTGCACAGAGTTCGTAAAGATCGACACGATCGCGACGGTTTCAGTTCAAACTTTGATCATAAACTGCTCAGTGATGACACATGTGCATAAAAGTGGTGACATTTAGTGGTCAGATCGTGATATCGCTGATTAAATTCTTCAATTTCGGCGTGAGAACGGTTCGTTTTTACCGAGATTGACCTAACAACAGTAGTATCCCAGCTGTGCGTCGGCTCAAACTGAGTGCGAGAAGGTCAGAATGTGTTGCATCGGTCGTAAAATCAACAAGATTTACGGTCGTAGAACGCGTTAGAGGGGGAGTCGTAAATGAGGAGGCAAGTTTAGAAGAAAAACGATCCGTCATTCATATTTCAGTCGTAAAAGAGGGGAGGTCGCAAATCAGAGGGCCGTTCGTGAGGGGGTCGACTGTATATCATTTGAATATAAATTACTGTCTAGGAAAGCTGTAGACTAGTTCTCCAGCTCTTTGAAAGACAGGGCCAGTCTCTCGCCCAGCAGACATTCTAATTATGTTCAAATACATGGACATGCAAATATCGAGTTGTATTATTTCCTTTTCATTCAAATTTTCTCTTTTTGTGTGTGTGTGATAATGTCTGTGAAACCTTTTCTGCATCGATTTGGACCAGCCAAGTATAAAGGATAAGCAAGACCGTGGCAAAATAATCAAAGCGTCGATTGTCGATTGTGGCCACGACCACTCAAGAAGAAGACTAACAGAAATACAACCCAGCCACAATGTCAGCACAGCCCGGTGTGAAGAGAATATTCTATCTCATGAAATAAGTACCCATTCCTCATTCAAATTGTTTGCTTGTCTGCCATTGTGAATTTTACGAAACTAAGTGGCATGGCTTTGTACATCGATTTCTTGGCAAAGATAATAATAATAATAATAAACGGATATTTATATAGCGCTTTTTATCGAGCACAAAGCGCTTTACAATCAGTATTGAAACACTCACACACGCACACACACAAAACAGACACACACGCACGTATGTGAATGCGTTCTTGCACACAAACATACACACATTTCATCAAACACACAGAAAACACATTATCACTGACACGCACACAAACGTACTCAAGCATACACTTGTACAAACACTTGTACACACACACGCGCACACACATACGCGCACTCACATACACAAAGCACTCACGTGTACTCACACTCACAGACACATACTCACACACTCCTCCCCCCCCCCCCCCCCCCCCCCCCACTCTAGCGA
>JAGGCT020000941.1:0-12500 GCA_017654935.2 Phymorhynchus buccinoides
GGATAGGCCTAGCTTTAAGTATGTCACAGAAGAATCCCCGATATTACATACAGATTTATTTTAATAAAAATGTAATGCTGAAAAATAGCTCGCGGCAAAAGGGTTAATTGGTATTGACAGGACTGTTGCAGTATCGATAGAAATAGCACTGGTGGTAGGAATTCTTCTTCTTCTTCTTCGTCGATCGCTCGGACATTTTCATGTCAATTATGAGCGCAGATGTGTCATGCTGCCGTTATGCGCCTAACTGAGAAACAGTTAGGTCCAGCGTGTCCGTCTTCGGTTGGAGAAAGACGAAGAGTTTCTTGGAAAAAAAGGCAGGAGAATAGACCAGTAAGGCAGAAAGATGACAGTAAGCAAAGGGAAAAGGCAAGACACAAAGAGAGTGACAGATTAGATGAAGTTACAAGCACGGAACTTCCAGAAGGCGGGAGAACTATTTGTACGAAAGACTCCCCCGGTACCCCCGCGGAGGAGGTAGGAGAGATATGGTTGTCATTATTACCATCTACTGGCTGCTTTAAAACTGTGCTTAACCTCATCATGTTCAGTTCCCCCATGGGGGATACCAGGGGGTATTTTTGCATAAATAGTTCCCCCACCATCTGGAAGTTCTGTGCTTGTAACTTCCTCTAATCTGTCACTCTCTTTGACTCTGCCTTTTCCTTTTGCTTATTGTCATCTACTATCTTTCTGCCTTACTGGTCCATTCTCCTGCCTATTTTTTAAGAAACCCTTTCGAAAAGATTTCCTTCAGCCGAAGTTAGACTTGCTGGGCCTAACTATTTCTTAGGCGCATAACAGCAGCATGACGTATCTGCACTCATTATTGACAGGAAACTGTCTGAGCGATCGAAGAAGAAGAAGAATCGTGTTCAGTGTACTGGCAACTAACCTTGTCTTGAATTGACCACAGATATGCATCAATACACACATACACGCATGCATGAGCATGCACTCCCATGCACACAGAAACATGCACGCACAGTGCAACACACACACACACACACACACACACACACTGACCTGTAAAATGGAGGCTGATTCTCTCCATTTGTCTGCCCATTCTGCTGTCAACACTTTGATCTAAACAGAAACAAATCAAGAAGAAAAATCAAAATCAAGGAAACAAGACATGAATACAGTCCTAATATTTGCCCATTCTGTTGTCAACACTTTGATCTAAACAAAAACAAATCAAGAAGAAAAATCAAAATCAAGGAAACAAGACATGAATACAGTCCTAATATTTGTGCTCTAGAGGGTTGAGAACACACATTTCAGCCAATATGTTAATCCAAGATATATATATCTGATTCGTTTAGTAACCTTGCAAACAACGTGTATTGCTCTTTTTTTTTAATCTCTAGCAGAGAGCACATTCTCCCTCGATTCATGACATTTTTGTTTTAACTGATCAAACATCCTGGATTTTATTATTATTTTAAATGTATCTCCTCCTCCGAAGCCGGAGTGTGGCTACCCATGTGGCGGGCTAATCAAAAACGGTCACACATGTAATGTTATCATACGTAGATGATGCATTTTTACCATAGTGTTCAATTGCTTCGACCCCTGGAGTTTTTAAGCCAGGGTACGACAATAACAACAACAAAATGTATCTCCAAAACGTTTTGTGATATATACTCTTCCATCAAAGAGGAAGAAAAAAGTATGTGGGCTCCCAGAACAGTTAGCAGGGGATACAAAAGAAATGAGAAATAAGGAAAAAGACATCCTCCAGTATCATGGAAGAAAGAACTACTAGCGATCAGCAAAGGTCTTCGAATTAGTTACTGGTTGGGGCAGTGGGTGGATGCCTCGTGCCTCCATACGGGGAGCTGGACAACTCCACCCCCTCCATGAGTCCCTCCCCGTGGGAATATCAGGGGTCTTTTATTAAAAATAGTTCCACCTTCTGGAAGTTCTGTGCTTGTAACTTCCTCTAATCTGTTACTCTCTTTGACTCTGCCTTTTCCTTATGCTTTCTGTCATCTACTATCTTTCTGAGTTATTGGCCCATTCTCCTGCCTTTTTTTCAAAAATATCTTCCAAATAATGTTCTCCTTTGAGCTCCTCCGAAATCGGGATGCGTTGGCTGTACGCAGCGGGGAGACCACTGAAAACTGAAAACCAGACACAACCGTAGCTTACCCATTATGGCCAAATGACCTAGGAATGCAGAAGAAGAAGAAGAAGATCGTTACTGGTACTTACCCTGGCCTCGTTCTCATGAAGTTTCTCCTGCATTCTGGGCGAGGAGATGTTGTTGTCCTGCAACACACAAAGCTACAGCTAATCACTCAGTTCACCTGCTTCACTTATATCCGTCACCTTTTATCGCCAAATCACATTCATCTGAAGTTACAGGGAAACCCATTTAGTACGAGTACGGTTTAAACGAGAGCCCGTGTTTAACGAGTGGTTTCAAAATTCCCGACCACAAGCCTTCTTTTTCCTTGTTAAATAATTCTGCATACAACGAGCTCGCTACAACGAGCAACTTGCATATAACGTACAATTTATTGACTCCCAAAGTCAAGCTTTTATGCAAAAACTACGCGGTTAGAACGAGAACGCACTTACAACCACACCGCCATCCCAAAGTCAAGCTTTCTTGCACAACTACCTGGCTAGAACGAGTACACACTGACAACAACATCGCCATCTTGACTGACCCCTCGATATGTAAGCGGCATTCTGATTGGCCGATATAACAACTTGGGTGTCTGCAGCACAAGCAGACGACACTGGACTCACTCTTTGCGCACTGATCTTGTGACTTCCGGGAAATTTTAACTTTCTCTTAAAGCGCGTGTGTGGATTTTATGTTTTTGATGTTATCGTGTGTTAATAAACTGTTTTAAAGTGTATGTAATCGGCATTAAAAACCCTATGGATACAGGATACTGGGCTTACAACCATACTTTGTTGGGTAAGTGTGTTGTTTCCGTTTTTCTGTCTTTTTCACACTTTACCAACACGCACATCACAGTAGATGTGAGGACCGATTGATAGGTTCGTCAGGGTTGCCAAAATCGATAAAATGGTTTGAACGAGCAATGCTTACAACGAGTAAATTGGCCCTCTCCCCTGGAATTCGTACTAAACGGGTTTCACTGTATTAGGTATTAGGTACTTTATAGTCACAGAGGCATCTCTGTGAAATTCGGGTTGCTCCCACCTGGAGAGCACGTCGCAGCCAGAGGCGCGCCACCCAATTCTTTTTTTTTTTTTTTTTTTTTTGGGGGGGCATGCGATTTTTGTCACTGATGAGGGGGGGGGGGGGGTAAATTTTTACCAAATGACAACTTTTTCATTGCCACTGGGTTTAACGTATGCTAAGTGCATGGGCACATGGGACCTCGGTTTATCGTCTCATCCGAAAGACTCCACGTTCAGACCGTTAAGGCCTAGTGCAGAATGAGAGGAAAAATTCCCCTGTACCCAGGTTCGAACTCGGGTTTACTTGACACGAAGCGAACGCGATACCACTGTGCCACTCTACACCATATTATTCAGTTAGTAACAGAAAATGTGGCAGTTATCCTGTAAGCCACAAGCAAAATATTTAATTCACTTACACCTTTCACTAAGTCATAATATATCACAATGATTTTTATTTTTTGCAAACCACTGTGTTTAAAAGACGTAGGAAACATTTTCATATGAATCAATCTCCTAAAGCATGTACAAAACTGATCCAGATAGTGAAAAAAAATAATATCAGTAACAATTTTTCAGATCCTTAGAACATGTGAACAAATCAAAGATGAAAAGGGCAAATAACCTAAAATCAGAGGAGACAGTGTATATGGTGTACCAAGCAGAATTAAATCCCTTTGTAGACCCAAGTTCTGAGCAATGACTTGCACTCATCTAACCACATGTGCCCCCCCCCCCCCCCCCCCCCCCCCCCCCCCCCCCCCCCCATCCACCCAAAATGCACTATAGCACTCACTGGACTCAGGAGCAGGGCTTTCAACCTGGCTATTTCTTCTCGCAGTTCACGAATGAGGCGCACATTGGCATCCTGAAAAAACAAAGCACAAACATTTGGTTATAAAGACACACTGACGCACCACGATTAAGTCCCTTGTTGTTTTTTCTGGATAGCTGTGACCCACATGCACATGCCCCCAATTTCAAATTGAGGCTCCTCTTTAAAACAATGCTTCGCTTTGAATTTGGAGGCATTTCTATGGGATCCAAAGCTGGTCAAAACAAGATTTTTTACTAGCTAAAAGAGGGAAAACGCGTGAAACACGTAATTTTGACACGTGATCTAGTGGATCTTGAAGTCTTCTGTGGGCGCATATAGACATCATTCTACACTCCCACCCAATAAATGCAAAGATTTTCGCTGCCAAACACCCTGCCATGTGTCTGTCTGTTGTTGTTTTTTTATAGCTTTTGTCACTATTCCTGCCATTAACCCTTTCGCCGCCAGCCATTTTTGAGCCAAAAATTTCTACCAAACTTACCTAGGTAACGAAAAGTTGGCATCTGCAGTACTGTGAATCCTCCAATGACATGCATCAAATAACCCCTTTCCTTATCTCCCACAAATAACAACATAAGGATATTGGATAGCTGGTCCAACTTTCATACCTTTTAGCAGCATGAGTGTTAAATCAGTGTGGTGCTAAAATGCGACATCGGCACTGAAAGGGTTAAAGCAATACATGGTGCAGTTGAAAAAAATAGTCACTCTTCTCTTGTCAGTTGAGATACAACTAACAACCAAGCCAAGAACGTCAAAAAATATGTGGCGCTATAAGAGTTAAAATGCAAGTAAAACATTCTGCTTGACCAAAGCGTACAGGTTCTGAATTTAGAGTTTCATTAGCAATAAAGGTCTGAAATTATAGTGGGAATCTGGTAATTCGACACTGAAAGGACTCAAATTTCATTGTGAGACAGCCAATATTTTTTTTGGGGAAAAGCTTGCCATAAGAATTAAATTAGGACCCCCAAAACATAATTGTGAATTATCCCTCTTTTTTTTTTGGTACCCAGTTTTGAGTTAGCAGGGCCTGTATTCACGTTGAGATAGCATGAGACTTAGCATGATGCTAACTTAGAAGCTCTTCCAAAAGTCCTATTAAATCCTATAGGACAGCTTCTAAGTTGGAAGAGCTTCTAAGTTAGCATCATGCATGAGACTTAGCATGATGCTAACTTAGAAGTCTCATGTCCTATAGGATTTATCTCAATGTGAATACAGGCCCTGGTTTCTACTCTATTAGCTTACCTACATTACATCCAGTACAACCTTATTGGCCCTTCACTCAAATGGCTTTTATCACTGGTTGACATTAACATGTACTAGGGGCCAATAGTAAATGAGAGCTGTGCAATAAATGATTTTCAACAGTATTGGGACATCACAATACAGCTAAGTCTTTTGTGGAAGGCTATGACTTTCAAAAGGGGGGGGGGGGGGGGGGGGGGGGGGGCATTTGCACGGCTCTAGTGCTGCAGCCAAAGGGATTGGTTGGCCTTTGGGGACCTTCCCCAATGCCAGCTATCCTCAAATCCCTTTGGCCAAGAGTGTGGGGATGTACCCAGGGCAAAGCTTCTCCACGTTAAACACATTTGATCCCAGCCCGCCAGAATAGCAGCTGCCCCTTCTGGCAGTCGTACTCATAGTCGGAAACGACAGGCATACCATATTTTTCAAACTATTGCTGGTACCCACGTGTCGTCATATCCGGCCACAAGGAGCGCCATATTATGGGAGACCGCCATCTTAGTCCTTACCTTTTTTTGAAAAATGTCAGATCGATGCTGCGTATTTGGCTGTTCCAATTCAAAACTTATCTAAACTGTAGTTATAACATCTGGATGTTTTCTTTACACATTTAGATAACATTTTCACTTTGTTTACACACAAATAAGGACTAAGATGGCGACACTTCCGTTGGAATGGTAGAGATGCGCACGCAGGTGGGTTGGAGCCATAAGGCGCACACCCCAAAATTCAGATTTTTGTTCTATATTTTCTTACTATAATTATTATTAGTCAAATTGTAAGGCGCATGGGTCTCAGTCTGGGGAAAAAGCATCGCCTTATAGTCCGAAAAATATGGTACATAGCCTTCAGTATCTCTCACCTCGTTGACCGTAGGCCTGTTGATGATGTTCTTGGCTCGGTTGGCGTAGCGCAGGGTGCTGAGCGTCTCCCCGTAGTTGAGGTCTGCCGGAGACACCGCTGAAACATTGCACCATCACCACTGTAGACAGCTGCCAGGTCTGGATTAGTGTTCAGCCAAATCGTACCTTATGCATAGAGGCAAGAACTGATGAAGACCCTTTATCTGTGTGCATTCACATGGATATGCATGCAAATGTGTGCATATTTTACTTGTATGTTGCAAGTTTTGAAGTGTGAAGATTTTGATGCTTCGATGTGTGAAAGTGTATGTGTGTGCATGTGCACTTGGTTCAGCTTCTGTTTATTGCATGTGGGTTAGTGTGCCTGTATTTGAGCAAAGTGACTTGACCTGAGCTTTGACACATGCAAATGGGTTTTAACAAACTCTTACACTTGTATCTATATGACCTTGATATTCTATCAAATTCAACAGCTTAATAACCAAACCCTCTTCCCACCTACACTGCCCTTTCTCTCACCCTCCGCCTATTGCCCACAGGTGTGTGTAGCAAATAATTGAAGAATTTGTTCAATGTAAAACAGTTTTAAACTTTTTGCAGCTAGACTATACAAAGCCTCCCCTAACTTTCCGTGTTTGTTTTTTTCACTACCCAATGCCCAGATATGGACCTACTGGCGATCATGATGGTCTTGGCGTTGCCCCCAGGCACTATAACCAAACCCTCTCCCCAACTACCCTTCCTTTCTCTCATCCTTGTGCCCACTGCCCACAGACATGGACCTACTGGCGATCATGATGGTCTTGGCGTTGCCCCCCAGGCACTATAACCAAACCCTCTCCCCAACTACCCCTCCTTTCTCTCATCCCTGCACCCTGTGCCCACAGACATGGACCTACTGGCGATCATGATGGTCTTGGCGTTGCCCCCCAGGCTGTCCTTGAGCAGCCAGGTCAGCACGGAGTCGCGGTAAGGGATGAAGGTGCCCCGCGTCTTGGGACCCCTTTCGTCCGACGCCTCCGCTGCAATTTGAGCTACAACGATCACAGTGTTGTTAAGGCTGTTAGCAGGTGGAAATCATGGTCGTGATGAATGTGTGTGTGAGTTGCTGGCATGGGATGAAAGTGAGCCCTAAACCAAAGAAAAAGCTTTTAAATCAAGCGTCAATCTTCTTATAAATGTTTTGACTCATTTGAACGGTGGCTGCTGTAACAGCACAGGGAGGATTTAATCTATTCTAATCTATTTCTATGGAGAAGATCCGTGGAGAAAGAAGTGAGAGATGGCGGATGGACATGGGCCCAACTGAAGGCGACGCCCAGAACAGTCCGTTGGCAAGGTGTGGTTGAGGCCCTATGCTCCTCAAGGAGTCTACAGGAATAAGTCAAGCTGTAGGTCAATCCATTTCTATGGAATCTTCATTCTTTAACCTATCTTTCTCTTAGATAATTCACCAAAACCATTCCCCTGAAGTGTAAAGTGAGAGGTGTGACTAAATCCATGATGGTTAGGTTATCTACGTCACAAGGCCTACCCAGTATGGAGATGACGTTGCCCAGGGTGACCAGGGATCTGTTGATGCTGCCCCCTTCCTTCAGCCTCTGCCCTGTGGCCCCGCTGGCATCCGCTCTCTCACTGCACGCGGGAAAACAAGATGAAAAAGAAGTAATAATAATAAAGAAAGCTTATATAGCGCACATTCCAGGCTAGCTGCTCATGGTGCTTTACAAAATATATATCAATACCCATGCTCGCACGCACACAAGCACATACACTGACGAACACAGCATATCATTTACATGTGCATGCACACATACATACATACGTGTGTACATACATACATACATACACACCTATGCCTACACACGCACGAGCACAAGCACAAGCACACAAGTACAGTCACTTTCAACAATAACGCAATATTTTGTTCTTCAATTTCGACCTATGCGCCCAATATATAAGGGCACCCTATTTGTTGACAAAAACATGAGAAGAGGGAGGCAAAGATTGCCATGCACCATACACTAGACATTTAAAATGTTCACGAGTCGCCAATACTCACTTTGAAATCCTTCAAAATCTCTATTATCGTCCAAGATAACGTCCAACAGATGCAATAACCCTTCATTGGATGCAAAAATAATCATTGTAGAGCTTAAAATGCCATAATTTTTTATTTTTTATTTTGTGCAAAGAAAAGTGTAAACACAATAGGAAGTTGCACAAACAGAACTTCGCTGATTTGAAAGAGGAGCCTACTCTTGTCTATGACTGCAGTAATAGCAGTCAACAAGCGTTTACCGGACGCACACATGCTTTGAATTTTCTTTCTTTTGCCAGGTTCATATTGTCTTATAGATGAGAGCGCCTTTTTCTTTATTTTTTTTCCAGATTTTTTTCGCTAAAATTACCAGATTCGCCTTATACACACAAGCGCCTAATGATCCGAAAAATATGATAAAAGGAAGAGGAGGATGAGAAGGAGGACAAGGAGAATGAGAAGGTTAATAACATTTAAGTATTTCTGAGTGAATCCTCAACAACAACAAAGTATTATTATTCGGTACTAGTAGGCCGTGTGTGCCACTGGAATGGATGACACGAACTCACTAAGCATTCATCCTGTGCGCCAATAGCAGTCTAAACGAAGACTTTGGGTGTGGGGCAGGAAGGAGGAAGAAGAGGAGGTGGTCTTGCAAAAGGCGGATAGTAATATTAAACTATTTCTACGTAAGTCGTGCAAAAAAGTAACTTCCATTATTTCCTTGCTGAAATAGATTTTCAGCAATTTTATCTTATGAATTTCTTTGATTCGTATCAAGGATCAAAACATTATCTCCTTCTCTTCCTCATTTACATACATTACATATAGATGTCCATGCACTCACACACACACAAACACATGCACACACACACACACCACTGACCTCCCAGCCAAATCAACCAGGTGGATCTTGCTTTGTCTTTCACTGGGAAGTCCATCCTCAAATTTGGCCTGCGAAAAAAATAATGGACAAAAATCCATCATAAAAAAAGGGAAAAAACACCCCAAACTTTCTATGATTTGAACCATGAAATTTGCTTCTGTGTAATTTTCCTACATCCTCATACTTTGAATGACAGTATTTGTTCTTCGTGCATCAAAAGTAGACTTATCTTATAGAGGACCAATGATTATGTTATGAAAATAAGAACCATACAAAAGTCACATCAACAGGATAACTCTTGTCTATGATGGAAATTTTCACATCCCTGTGCATTATCCTACCCTGAATTTGTTTTATTTTCATTCTCAAACAACCGCGAGATTTCTAGAGTCTTTCAAACTGAATTACCATTAATAAATATCAGTGAATATACAGTATTTTTCGGACGATAAGGCGATACTTTTTTTCCCCAGACTGAGACCCCTGCGCCTTATAATGTGATTTATAAAAAAGAAAATATAATAACAAAATCTGAATTTTGTGTAAAATTGGGGCGTGTGCTTTATCATATATATAGTCCGAAAAATATGGTATTTATTAAAACAAAAACTGACAGAAAACCGATGAAAAGGGAGAGGTAAATTGAAGCTGACCTGAGTGAAGGTGATGGTGAAGATGGCGTGTGATCGACTGCTGACGTCATTCATCAGTGTGGCTGCTGTGGTTCTGAAAACCACAACAGACAATTATATATATGTGATCTAGCACCACGAAAGGGACATTAAGTGTCAAAATGACCATTCTGAGAAAATGATACAGTTAGAAACCTCAGACACTTCTCGTTCAAATGATATAAGATTTATTCTTGTAACATTTTCCGACTTAGAGTTATGAGCATTAAAAGTTGGTAGGGTGACTGTCAGCCATTTTGATAAATTACACAGTTGGAAGTTTAGTATAGCTGAAAAAATGCATTGAGCTACTCATTTTAGAGACCGTAACAAAGACAATCCTTTATAAATATGAAAGACTGGATGTTAGAGAGCACGAAAATACCCATAACTCAAAACTGATATAAAGTGATATTTTTGATTTGCAAGCCTTTTGTGAGAAACTAACCCAGTGACTTAATGTCCCTTTCGTGGTGCTGGGTCACATATAGACCGCCTTGGCTTAAGGCTGTGTCAGTCCAATTGACATATGCTAGAACACCAAGGCTACATCAAAATGTTGTTAAGCTCTGCATAGTTATGCGGGGATTGTCTTTAGCCATGACTAGCTCCTTGCATAACATCATCAGTCTCCAAAATCCTCCAAAGTCGGAGTGTGGCTGCCCACGTGGCGGGGAAATCAAAAACGGTCTCACAAATAATGTTCTCATCCCTAGCTGGTGCACTTGTATCATAGTGTTCAAGTGCTTCGGCTGTTGGGACGATCTCAGGAGTCTTATTAGCCAGAGTACGACAACAACAACATATAGACACAAAAAGAAAACCCATATTTGTACAGGAGAGAAATGATTTTGAAGGTCAAAGCCTTCTTTGTCAAGCCATGGACTGAAGGCACACTCCCCGATTTTCTGAATTTGCTGGTCAACGATTAGGCACTCTCAGCTGACACGGTGCAAAGAAACTGAGAAAACCAGGCGAAAGTTTGATTCTCATTAATGTACATGGATTCATTTAGTAATCCCATACAACACATGCACGGGATTACTAAATGAATGTATGCAAAAACAAATTGTTTTGGTCTGTTTCCCTTAGGGGTACCGGGGGATCTTTTGTACAAATAGTTGCCCTACCTTCTGGAAGTTCTGTGCTTGTAACTTCTTCTAATCTGTCACTCTCTTTGATTATGTCTTTTCCCTTTGTTTTCTGTCATCTACTATCTTTCTGACTTATTGGTCCATTTTCTTGCCTTTTTTTCCCAAAAATTTGTTCCAAATAATTTTCTCTTTTGAGCTCCTCCAAAATCGGAATGTGTCGGCTGTATACAATGGGGAGCCCAGTGAAAACCAAAAACCATACGCATACATACCTTACCCCATTAATAGGGCCTTATGGCCTGGGAACGCAGACGAAGAAGAAGAAGTTGTGTTCTGTGTTACGATGAAGGGTGTATGAACAAACTTGGGGGGCTTCCATTTTAGTGGACGTTCCTGGGTCTGCTCCTCTGTACCTCTTTCTTGCACCGAGCTCATGAACAGGTATCGTAGGTGCCTTGATAGTAGTTGCGTGTCTTTCGGGGACGGGGAATTCCCTGTCTTCGTTAATGGATTCTTCCCATACAACACCTCCATGAAGATGATGAAAGCCTTTCGTCTCCGTGGGGATACTGGGGGTCTTTCATAAAAATAGTTCCACCACCTTCTGGAAGTTCTGTGCTTGTAACTTCTTCTCATCTGTCAATCTCTTTGATTCTGCCTTTTCCCTTTGCTTTCTATCATCTATTTTTCTGACTTATTGGCCCATTCTGCCTTTTAAAAAAAAATCTTCCAAATAATTTTTCTCTAGCTCCTCCAAAATCAGAATGTGTCGGCTGTACACAGCGGGGAGACCAGTGAAAACTGAAAAACGGACACATATGTACCTTACCCATTATGGCCATATGGCCTGGGAACGCAGAAGAAGAAGAAGAAGAAGAAAGCCTTTGAAGTTATCGAAGCAGTCGAACAAAAACGGTTAGCTATAATGTTCAATGTTCGCCTTAATTATGTTTCAACTTGTGCCACTCACTTTACGTGAATTTGATCTTTAGGGCACACATCGGGTTCAAAGGTCATGCATCACACAAACATTGACCCCTTACCTGTTGTTGTTCCCCTTGGTCATGAGCTGCGCTATACCCTCGTAACTGACCACTGTGTGCTGGGATAAATCTGAAAAAAGTCAATTTATCAAACTATAACCATATAAAAAATTTTAAAAAACTGAAACAGACTGCAACGTCACTGGAACACACAACAAACAAACAACTACACAACAAGTGTCAAGTGACGTCATTTTATTCACAAGAAACAAAACAAAACTACTGGATATTTCGGCGAATGCTGTTTGCTGTTTTCTTGTTTGTCTATATTGATAAAGGCACATTTGCCGAAATATATAGTAGTTTTGTTTCGTCTTTTGTAAATAAAATAACGTCACTTTACACTTGTCGTGTAGTTGTTTGTTTGTTGTATATAACCATGTAACTCATATGTGTGTGTGAGTGTGACTATGACTTCTGAGTAGCACAGGAAGCATTAGCTCTTCTCGAAAGCTGGGTTGGAATCTGTTCATTCTACCCATGGGGAGATCCTCCTCTTCTCGCCCAAACGGAAGTTTCGAGACAATAGATGATTTTCAGAAAAAACCTTGGGGAGAGCACTTCATGAAAATTAGAGTTGTTTACCCCCATTACTCGGTCAAATACCATAGCAACAATACAACAATGGCGTCGAAGCTTGAAACTGCA
>JAGGCT020000941.1:17500-50000 GCA_017654935.2 Phymorhynchus buccinoides
TGCATTTGTACCATAGTGTTCAAGTGCTTCGCCTGTTGGGATGATCCCTGGAGTCTTTAATTCATTCAAGTTAAAGCCATATATGTCCGGAATTAATAGATAACTGTCAATTTGATGCATTTGCTTCAAGGGAAGTAAATCTGTGTGCACACAATACCTTGGTCACTTCTAAACTCGCTTCGCTCCCTTAGACCACAATTTTGCCTCTAACTTTGCTTTTGTAGTGGTTTGTTGTGGGGTAACCAATCGGTGTAGAGAGTTTTTCTATATAAAGTCTATATATAAAAAAGTCTGATCTACCACTTCCCTATGTCTAAACCTGAAGCAAAAACCTGTAATCTTCTTTCATTTCTCCTTTTGTTTATGTATGTTTCGCTTGTGTGTATGGCTGGATTGATTTGTGAGGTTTTTTAATAATTCAAAATCGTTGCGATGCGAATGAGTTAACCCTTTCACCGCCAATGTCGCATTTATGCACCACAATGGTTTAACACCCATGTCACTAAAAAGCATCAAATCAGGGCCTGTTATCCGAAGACCCTATTTTCTTAAGTTTGGGAGATAAGGATAGGCCTAATGTTATACATGTCACAGAGGAATTCCCAATATTGCAGATAATTTGTTTTTCTCTTTCCAGTTAAGTTTCATGGTATTATTTGGCTTAAAATGGCTGGCAGCAACAGGGTTAAGCCAGGGTAAGACAACAACAACAACAGAAGCATGAAGACTTGTCCACACATACGTGGAAACGCGTCCAATACCCATCCGCATTATCTGCGCAGAAACCCATCCCGCATTTTCCATGTACCATATTTTTCGGACTATAAGGCGATACGTTTTTCCCCAGACTCAGACCCCTGCGCCTTATAATATGACTGATAAAATAGTAAGAAAATGTAATAACAAAATCTGAAATTTGGGTAAAATTGGAGGGTTGTGCCTTATACAAAGGTGCGCCTTAAAGTCCGAAAAATACGGTATATGCACGCAGGCCCTAAGGAGACCTGCCACAGTACCTGTGATCCCATCATGGTGTACGTTTTCCCCGACCCAGTCTGGCCATAGGCAAACACACAGACGTTGTAGCCTTCAAAGGCCGCTGACACCACGTCCAATCCCAGGGCCTGGAAAACCTGCCATCAGAAACAAAAAAGGTATGGTTGGTTAAAAACTTTACTATACGTGATTGCACACAATAATGATGCTGCGAGACAATCGCACGCACACACACACACATCACCCACTCCTGTATGCGTGCACATAGACAGACAGACAGACACAAATACTCTCTCTCTCTCTCTCTCTCTCTCTCTCTCTCTCTCTCTCTCTCTCACACACACACACACACACACACACACACACACACACACACACACACACACATCTCTCTCACACAACCACATGCTCATATATACACACACACCATTATCATCATCACAGACAATACAGACACATTTATCACAGTATCAACAAAGGATCATTACAGATGAATGATCACATCCAAATTAATGAATTATAATTTATATCCATAAGACCATAGTGAGGATGCTCCATGACAGAATTTAAACAAAACATAATTTAAACAAAAATCAGTACAACTGTTACTAATCATTAGATCCATGGGTGCTCCTGGGAAATTTCAAAAATCCTCCTGGGGGTTCCGGGGGACAATGTCCCCTGGAATCTGAAGGGAAACAACAGTTTCCAATGTAGTTGACAGGCTCTTGTTGCACTTTCACTTCTGGTTAAACTTCATGACCTCTATAACCAGCAAAATGCATCTTCTCAAATTCTCATGATCCGGCGACACCGGCTCCAGGCAATAAAAAAAATCCTGAACTTCAGGACATCCTGGACAAAAATATCCTGAACTTCAGGACATCTTGAAAGCAGGAGCATCCATGTAGATCATCATCATCATCACACACACAAATGACATTTCAAACTAAACAAATTGTCCCTGCTAAGCAGTTACCTGTTCCTGGTTGATAAAGTGTGGGTCCCCTGCATTGACGGACCAGAAGGAATGGTCGAAGGTGAACTCCCTCAGCTTCAGGTGGTCACGCCCATGGTCACCCATCTCCCCCGTCTCCGGAACCTTCACAACACACACACACAGTAATCTGAGCAAAGAATCGAAAAGTTTTGTAAAATAAAGAAAGAAAGAAAGGATTTTTTTTTTAAATTCACTAAACTTATTGTTCATTTTGTTCAAATTGAAGTCAAATAATATCTAAAGGAAATACAGCTGTATTACCGTAAAAACTGGACTATAAGATGCACCTGTATATAAGCTGCATCCCTTAAATTGACAAAGGCCGCTTAATGTTCCATATGGCTTCGGCCGGGAGGACGTTAAGCTAAACTTTCGTAAGCTGCAGAGAAAAGTACATGTGCATAAAGCAACACAAATATAGAAATTCTCCTATCAGAACATGAGTATTTAATGTTCTTGGACACTTTAAATATGAGATTTGACTCTATTGATTACCAAAACCAGTTTTGAGTCTAAAGAAGCTCACAATAGGCTAAAGAATGTGGCCAGAAACAGATTTAATCATACTGATAAACGTAGTAGAATGGAAAAAAATCCACAGATAAGCTCCATCAGTCTGTAAGCCACATGGGCCAAAGTTGAGGAAAAAAGTAGCGGCTTATAGTCCGCATTTTACAGTACTTTTCCTTTATTCACTGACTGTTTATCTGTACAATAACAACAACAACAACTTTGGGGTCATGTGACGCTAGTTTGTTTGTGTTAAAAAAAATCCTGTATCGTACGGCAATACTGAGAAATTGAATACTTTACAACAAAAGTTATTAGGTGATACCTTTTCACTCTACCAACTTCTGTACCATCTATTATCTTTGAAATAAATAATCAGTATCTTTGTAATGTTCAAGGTTTTGTCACTGGGATTACATTGATATGTCTTGCCATTCTGTGAATCTAATATCACGTGTTGCAACTACTGTTAGCATATAGCAAAACTATCTGTATTGCTAAAAAACAAATCAGGACTTTACTGGTGTTGCACTGCCTTCGGGCATTGCCTCCAGTATCGTTCCTTCCATCTTTATATCTACTAATGTCCCATATGTGTCTGTTCCAGACCGGAGGACGTTAAACAGATTTACCTACTACGTGCTGCAACTGCAAGGTCTAAGGAACCATTGTACCAAGTTTTGCAACAATTGGTTCAGTGGTATAGGCGCTATGAACTGGAACACATTTTGGTAACACACAAATGCACACACACACATACAGACAGACAGCAGAGAAACTCACAGCCCTTGTTCCCACAGCTGCTCCGTTGCACACAAAGTTGAGCTGTTTAGTTAAATGACTGAGTCTAGAAATCTTAGATAAAAATACAACCAAGCATTAATTCTTCTTTAAAATATTTTGGCTGTATGTTCTTCATAGTATTTTTAATATATTTCTTCCATCAGGTTTATGGTAAAAAAAACCATTTTTGCTGAACAGTACCATGTAACTTATTTAGTAGAAAATGTTCTTAAATAAAACACTTTGTATCGCAAACATAAATAAAAATGCTCATTAGTGAAAATCTGATCCTGAATATAACTAATTTTCTTACATGCTATAGGCCTAACATTATTGTTGACTGTTGTTTATGAAAAGTTTCTCATGTAAAGTTGGCTTGAAGAAAATCCTGAAACTAAAAGTTCCTCCCAGAACAGCGGTGTTCCCATCCCAATCTGCTAGATCTGGGAGTACAAAAAGAAAGAAAAATGAAATATTCCACTGTTGAAAAGGTCAGTGAAAGCTTTAATCTCACCTACCTCAAATAAAAAGGCAGCTGGACATTTTTTGTTCTAATGACCATTTGAAAAAAAGAAAGGGCACAAAGAAATGAAATTCTGCCAGAACCACCTTCATTTCGAGGAATAGCATTGCGATCACGTTTTTCTATTTTCTTTATGTGTGTGTGTGTGTGCATATGCATGTGTATGTGCATATCACTCTCTGTGTGTGTGTGTGTGTGTGTGTGTGTGTGTGTGTGTGTGTGTGTGTGTGTGTGTGTGTGTGTGTGTGTGTGTGTGTGTGTGTGTGTGTGATCACACAAACATGCACAGGTGCAATGGTACATGCTTGCATCTGTTTTGTGCTCTATAAAATTAAAGGTGCGATATTACAGTGCTCTGTGAAACCAGCACAATACTAAAACCAGTATAATGATGACAACAATTATTTTAAACTGATTTAAATACACAGAATATACACAGTTCATTTTGTAAGAGTGAAAAATAAAACATACAATAAACAAAACTTCACATGGACTTCTGAACAATCAACAATGACAGAAGCATGCTGGCAGGTGCACTCTACTTCAGTGAGCAAGTAGTACATCATACCCTGCTTTCACAAACAATGTTTTCATACCCTCAAATGGAGTTTAGAACTTATTATAATCATGAATGCATACTGATAAAGCATTTGCTTTGATGCATATGTCCTGCAGTGATGTCCTGAGGCCACAGTAAGAGAACATTGACCTATTAACCCCTTGATTGCCACCAACGTATCACGTACTGACCTGATGACATCACTGATGACGTCATCAGATGAAGAGGAATAACCCTGATATGCTGGCTTTTGCTCTAACACAGTCATGAGAGTAATACTCCCAGACCATTTTGCCAGATTGGCTCTATCAGTTGTCTTTTTCATGGCATGATTTGCCCAATGATTTTTTCTTTAATTTTCTCTGGCAGTCAAGGGGTTAAAACTGAAAATGTCATATTGTGTTCTCCCCTGTCAGGAAAATGTCTGATTAAATTGTTTAACAATGGTGAATTTTGTCGTATGGATTTCTGCAAGAGCCAGGACATTGTCCTATTGATTTATCTTGTCACAGGACAGTTTGTCCTATCACTTTTTGATCCTCGATACACCACTGTGTCCTGTTGATTTATCTTGTCACAGGACAGTTTGTCCTATCACTTTTTGATCCTCGATACACCACTGTGTCCTGTTGATTTATCTTGTCACAGGACAGTTTGTCCTATCACTTTTTGATCCTCGATACACCACTGTGTCCTGTTGATTTCTCTTGTCACAGGACAGTTTGTCCTATCACTTTTTGATCCTCGGTACATCACTGTGTCCTGTTGATTTATCTTGTCACAGGACAGTTTGTCCTATCACTTTTTGATCCTCGATACACCACTGTGTCCTGTTGATTTCTCTTGTCACAGGACAGTTTGTCATATCACTTTTTGATCCTCATTGCATCACTGTGTCCTGTTGATTTATCTTGTCACAGGACAGTTTGTCCTATCACTTTTTGATCCTCGGTACATCACTGTGTCCTGTTGATTTATCTTGTCACAGGACAGTTTGTCCTATCACTTTTTGATCCTCGATACACCACTGTGTCCTGTTGATTTATCTTGTCACAGGACAGTTTGTCCTATCACTTTTTGATCCTCGATACATCACTGTGTCCTGTTGATTTCTCTTGTCACAGGACAGTTTGTCCTATCACTTTTTGATCCTCGATACATCACTGTGTCCTGTTGATTTATCTTGTCACAGGACAGTTTGTCCTATCACTTTTTGATCCTCGGTACATCACTGTGTCCTGTTGATTTCTCTTGTCACAGGACAGTTTGTCCTATCACTTTTTGATCCTCATTGCATCACTGTGTCCTGTTGATTTATCTTGTCACAGGACAGTTTGTCCTATCACTTTTTGATCCTCGGTACATCACTGTGTCCTGTTGATTTATCTTGTCACAGGACAGTTTGTCCTATCACTTTTTGATCCTCGATACACCACTGTGTCCTGTTGATTTATCTTGTCACAGGACAGTTTGTCCTATCACTTTTTGATCCTCGATACATCACTGTGTCCTGTTGATTTCTCTTGTCACAGGACAGTTTGTCCTATCACTTTTTGATCCTCGATACATCACTGTGTCCTGTTGATTTCTCTTGTCACAGGACAGTTTGTCCTATCACTTTTGATCCTCGGTACATCACTGTGTCCTGTTGATTTCTCTTGTCACAGGACAGTTTGTCCTATCACTTTTTGATCCTCGGTACATCACTGTGTCCTGTTGATTTATCTTGTCACAGGACAGTTTGTCCTATCACTTTTTGATCCTCGATACACCACTGTGTCCTGTTGATTTATCTTGTCACAGGACAGTTTGTCCTATCACTTTTTGATCCTCGATACATCACTGTGTCCTGTTGATTTCTCTTGTCACAGGACAGTTTGTCCTATCACTTTTTGATCCTCGATACATCACTGTGTCCTGTTGATTTCTCTTGTCACAGGACAGTTTGTCCTATCACTTTTTGATCCTCGGCGCATCACCGTGTCCTGTTGATTTCTCTTGTCACAGGACAGTTTGTCCTATCACTTTTTGATCCTCGGTGCATCACTATGTCCTGTTGATTTATCTTGTCACAGGACAGTTTGTCCTGTCACTTTTTGATCCTCAGTACATCACTGTGTCCTGTTGATTTATCTTGTCACAGGACAGTTTGTCCTATCACTTTTTGATCCTCGGTACATCACTGTGTCCTGTTGATTTATCTTGTCACAGGACAGCTTGTCCTATCACTTTTTGATCCTCGGCGCATCACCGTGTCCCATAAACTTCAGATGGAATTTTGAACAATACACAATCACAAAGCATGGTGGCAGGGTACATTTTTATATATTATAAACTTCCAATATAATCTTAGCATTCAATAATGACATTATCATTATGCATGCTGGCGGTGCAATCAGCTCAAAATGAGCATGCATTCCATTATAATTAAGTTTTGAGAACAATATGAAAACTGATGAGGTTACTAATTGGTTTATTTGATGAATAATTCAAGCGACATATTCACAGTCTGCACCATTTTCCCAGCAGTAACGGGCTTGGGAACAAGATGTCCATATTTATGTCGTCTATACTGAAAGACAAGGTCAGATGACAAAACAATACAACATCTCGTCTTGTGTAAAATCTTACATCTTGTCTTCTTCAAACTAGCTCTGACACATCAACACAGTATTCACGTTTTACTTCATTGAGTATAATCCCTGAAGAAAGATCCTAAATTTCTTCTTCTTCTACATTCCCAGGCCATATGACCATAATGGGCATAGTAAGGTACGTATGCGTCCGGTTTTCAGTTTTCACTGGTCTCCCCGCTGCGTACAGCCGACACATTCTGATTTTGGAGGAACTCAAAGGAGAAAAGTTAGTTGGAAGATTTTTTTTTTTAAAGCAGCTGAATAAGTCAGAAAGATAGTAGATGCTAGGAAGCAAAGGAAAAGGTCAGAGTCAAAGAGAGTGGCAGATTAGAGGAAGATTAGAGGAAGTTACAAGCACAGAACTTCCAGAAGGTGGAGGAACTATTTTTATGAAAGACCCCCCGGTATCCCCACGGAGATCCTAAAATAATAACACACACACACACAAATCAATGTTTCAATATTTTGTTCAGTGGTTTTGTTGTATGGTGAAAAACAAAACAAACAAAACAGAACAGCCTCTAAACCCATACATTTAATTTTACTGTTTTGTGAAACTTAATTTCAAATGTGTGTGCATGTGTTCATGCATTCTTGTGTGTGTGCGCCTGTGTGTGTATGCACAAATACGCACTAAGCATGCATGCACATGTGTGTTTGTATGTGTGTGCTTGCTGTTCAACTGTGCTCCGCATTTGGTAGGGCGAACTCATTTCCCCCAATCCGGCAAGCGGCAGTTAGCGTAGAAGCCAAACATGTTCCAACCCCCCCTGCTCTTCATAATATTGTGTAGTCAAGCAGAAAGGGACCAGTCTGTTGGAACCACACACAGCAAAGTAGTGTGTTGCAGTGTGGCATCCAACTCAAGAAAACCTGCACCACTGACTATAATACAAAGATATATCCGTTTAAAGACAGACTTTACGTAAAATTCTATCTTTAAACAGTTATATCTTCATGTTGATCAGGACACAAGTGGCGATTTTTGTTTTACTATAAGTATATTTATACTTCCTAAACATCATACCGGTACTACCAATACCAGTTGGAATTTTGTAGCCATCTCAAATAATTAAGAAAATGAAAAATATCTTTTTCTAGGCGATTTAGAGACGGTTTTCCTTCTGGAGTAGAAGAGATCTGAGCGAGTTGTGGAGGATAAATGTTTTTAACCCTTTCACCGCCAGCCATATTTCAGCCAAAAATCTCCATTAAATTACCTGGGTAGAGAACAAAATCCATCTGCAGTATTGGGGATTCTTCTGTGACCTATATAAAATAAGGTCTATCCTTACTTTCCAAAACTAAGACAACAGGGTCTTTGGATAATAGACCCCAATTTGATGCCTTTTAGTGACATAGGTGTTAAATCACTGTGGTGCAAAAATGCGACTTTGGCGGTGAAAGGGCTAATACTGCGATGCCTTAAAGGGACACCCTGATGGATGAGTTTTTGCAAGAAACACGTCGAGATCACCAGAACGACAGCCTTTTCAAGGATCGGAACAATCACTTTGCTTTGGTTTCCTAGAAGTCAAAACGGCGATTCCTCCTTGGCAGAGTACCAGGAGAGAGAAGCCATTTTGGACAGGGTGGGTGGAGGCCACTCAAGTGGTTGAAGCTTTTTCTCCTTTGTAGTGTAGTAAAAAAAGATTGGAGCTATTTCCTTTGTTGTGAACGAAACTCCTCTTTTGGTAAACTGTAAATAAAAAAGGCTTGTATTGTAGAAATTTCGTGATTTGATCTAAGCGACTCAGGCAGCCATTAGAAACATGCCTTCTCTTTCACTGAAAGAATCGGACTTCCAGCACCTGCGCCAAGGAGGAATCACCCATTTGACGGTTTGATTTCTAGGAAACCAGAGCAAAGAGAGTGTTGCAATCTCTGTAAAGGGTGTTTTCCTGGTGATCTTGACGTGTTTCGTGCAAAAACTCATCCATCAGGGTGCTCCTTTAAGAGTCAAAACAGACTATCTTTAGATGGTCCACTGACTTATTACGGAACATATTGTAAAAAGTAACAACTTGTATTAAAAAAAGACTGAAAAAATATACACAGGTTAATCCTCATGTACTTTTTTTTCAATCTTTTTAACTCATTCAAGTCGTTCCAGCCATTTATGTGCAAAATTAATAGATAGCTGTCAATTTGATGCATTTGCTTCAAGGGAAGCAAATCTGTATGCACACCATACCTTGGTCACTTCTAAACTCGCTTCACTCCCTTAGACCACAATTTTGCCTCTGACTTTGCTTTTGTAGTGGTTTGTTGTGGGGGAACCAATTGGTGTGGATAGTTTTTCTATATAAAGTCTATATATAAAAAAAAGTCTGATCCACCACTTCCCTATGTCTAAACCTGAAGTAAAAACCTGTAATCTTCTTTCATTTCTCCTTTTTGTTTATTTATGTTTTGTTTGTGTGTATGGCTGGAGCGATTTGTGAGTGTTTTCAATAATTCAAAATTGTTGCGATGCAAATGAGTTAATCGAAATACATGAGGGTTCAGAATAAACGCTGTGTCATTACCTTGGGGTTGGTAATCCTGGTTTTGTTGCCCTCCATCTCAATGATGGTGGTACTGACATCTTCCCTGTCACAGACAAACAGAACAGCATCATAAACCCACCACTATCAACAAAGTCGTCAATGATGGTGGCACTGACATCTTCCCTGTCACAGACAGACAAACAGACCAGCATCATAAACCCACCACTGTCAACAAAGTCGTCAGTGATGGCGGCACTGACATCTTCCCTGTCACAAACAGACAAGCTTCATAAACCCACCACTGTCAACAAAGTCATCAATGATGGTGGCACTGACATCTTCCCTGTCACAGACAGACAAACAGACCAGCATCATAAACCCACCACTATCAACAAAGTCTTGTGAGAGGCCTTAATGTAAAGCCTATCAACAAAGTCTTGTGAGAGGCCTTAATGTAAAGCCTATCAACAAAGTCTTGTGATAAGCCTTAATGTAAAGCCTATCAACAAAGTCTTGTGATAAGCCTTAATGTAAAGCCTATCAACAAAGTCTTGTGAGAGGCCTTAATGTAAAGCCTATCAACAAAGTCTTGTGAGAGGCCTTAATGTAAAGCCTATCAACAAAGTCTTGTGATAAGCCTTAATGTAAAGCCTATCAACAAAGTCTTGTGATAAGCCTTAATGTAAAGCCTATCAACGAAGTCTTGTGATAAGCCTTAATGTAAAGCCTATCAACAAAGTCTTGTGAGAGGCCTTAATGTAAAGCCTATGAAGTCTTGTGATAAGCCTTAATGTAAAGCCTATCAACAAAGTCTTGTGATAAGCCTTAATGTAAAGCCTATCAACAAAGTCTTGTGAGAGGCCTTAATGTAAAGCCTATCAACAAAGTCTTGTGAGAGGCCTTAATGTAAAGCCTATCAACAAAGTCTTGTGATGCCTTAATGTAAAGCCTATCAACAAAGTCCTGTGATAAGCCTTAATGTAAAGCCTATCAACAAAGTCTTGTGATAAGCCTTAATGTAAAGCCTATCAACAAAGTCTTGTGAGAGGCCTTAATGTAAAGCCTATCAACAAAGTCTTGTGATAAGCCTTAATGTAAAGCCTATCAACAAAGTCTTGTGATAAGCCTTAATGTAAAGCCTATCAACAAAGTCTTGTGATAAGCCTTAATGTAAAGCCTATCAACAAAGTCTTGTGATAAGCCTTAATGTAAAGCCTATCAACAAAGTCCTGTGAGAGGCCTTAATGTAAAGCCTATCAACAAAGTCCTGTGAGAGGCCTTAATGTAAAGCCTATCAACAAAGTACTGTGAGAGGCCTTAATGTAAAGCCTATCAACAAAGTCTTGTGAGACTTAATGTAAAGCCTATCAACAAAGTCCTGTGAGAGGCCTTAATGTAAAGCCTATCAACAAAGTACTGTGAGAGGCCTTAATGTAAAGCCTATCAACAAAGTACTGTGAGAGGCCTTAATGTAAAGCCTATCAACAAAGTCCTGTGAGAGGCCTTAATGTAAAGCCTATCAACAAAGTACTGTGAGAGGCCTTAATGCAAAGCCTATCAACAAAGTCCTGTGAGTGCCTTAATGCAAAGCCTATCAACAAAGTCCTGTGAGAGGCCTTAATGTAAAGCCTATCAACAAAGTACTGTGAGAGGCCTTAAGTCTTGTGAGAGGCCTTAATGTAAAGCCTATCAACAAAGTACTGTGAGAGGCCTTAATACAAAGCCTATCAACAAAGTACTGTGAGAGGCCTTAATGCAAAGCCTATCAACAAAGTACTGTGAGAGGCCTTAATGTAAAGCCTATCAACAAAGTACTGTGAGAGGCCTTGTAAAGCCTATCAACAAAGTCTTGTGAGAGGCCTTAATGTAAAGCCTATCAACAAAGTACTGTGAGAGGCCTTAATGTAAAGCCTATCAACAAAGTACTGTGAGAGGCCTTAATGTAAAGCCTATCAACAAAGTACTGTGAGAGGCCTTAATGTAAAGCCTATCAACAAAGTACTGTGAGAGGCCTTAATGCAAAGCCTATCAACAAAGTCTTGTGATAAGCCTTAATGTAAAGCCTATCAACAAAGCTGTGAGAGGCCTTAATGCAAAGCCTATCAACAAAGTACTGTGAGAGGCCTTAATGCAAAGCCTATCAACAAAGTCCTGTGAGATGCCTTAATGCAAAGCCTATCAACAAAGTACTGTGAGAGGCCTTAATACAAAGCCTATCAACAAAGTACTGTGAGAGGCCTTAATGCAAAGCCTATCAACAAAGTCTTGTGAGAGGCCTTAATGTAAAGCCTATCAACAAAGTCTTGTGATAAGCCTTAATGCAAAGCCTATCAACAAAGTCCTGTGAGAGGCCTTAATGCAAAGCCTATCAACAAAGTCTTGTGAGAGGCCTTAATGCAAAGCCTATCAACAAAGTCCTGTGAGAGGCCTTAATGCAAAGCCTATCAACAAAGTCTTGTGATAAGCCTTAATGCAAAGCCTATCAACAAAGTCTTGTGATAAGCCTTAATGCAAAGCCTATCAACAAAGTCTTGTGATAAGCCTTAATGCAAAGCCTATCAACAAAGTCTTGTGAGAGGCTTTAATGTAAAGCCTAAGGATGAGTGACCCTATGTGCGGATCGCCTTGGCTTAAGGCTGTCAGACCAATTGACATAGGCTAGAACACCAAGGCTACATCAAAACAAATGTTGTTATGCTGTGCATAGTTATGCGGGGATTGTCTTTACTACGACTTTAGCCATGACAAGCTCCTAGCATAACATCAGCAGTCTCCCAAATCCCCCGAAGACGGAGTGTGGCTGCCCACATGGCAGGGTAATCAAAAACGGTCACACACGCAATGTTCTCATCTGTAGCTGATGCACTTGTACCATAGTGTTCAAGTACTTCCGCTGTTGGTATGATCCCTGGAGTCTTTTAGCCAGGGTAAACCAATAACAACAACAGCAACAACATAGATGCAGAAACCCATCCATATTCCATCCCCAATCCGCAAAAAAAGCAAGAAAAAAAAAAAAAGCCCTGTACTGGAAGTAAGAGAAATATGCGGACGAGATATATATAATACGGATGGGTTTCTGTGAATATGTGCACATACTTTCATATTACTTCCAGATTTTTGTGCGGACTGTGGGTGTGAACTGTGATGTGCGGATGGACATATGCACACGCCCTAAATGTTAAGGGCCGGCTACACTATATATGACTGGCTGTCAATGCGATGCGATTTGTGACGATGCGAGTCACGATTCATGTGAAATACTTCAGTCTAAAAATATTTTTTCTACTTTCGCTCTACATACTCGAGTAGACCCAATACATGAATTTCACATGAATCATGACTCGCGTTGTTACAATCGCATCGCATTGACAGTGAATCGTATGTAGTGCAGCAGGCCCTTCAAGCCTTGACCAAGGCTAGTCCCTCAAAGTAATTTGCAAACTACTCTAAAGGGCCAGCCACACACATATGAATCGTATGGGGATGTGATGCGATTTTGACGATGTGAGTCACGAATCAAGTGAAAATCATGCATTGGGTCTACTTGAGTAGAGTGAGCGAAAATAGCAGAATTATTTTTAGACGGAAATATTTCACGTGATTCATGACACACATCGTCAAAATCGCATCACATCTCCATACGATTCGTATGTGTGTAGCTGGCCCTTTAGTCTCATTCTTCTACATTTTGGATTGATCAACAAAGCAAAGATTTTTTTTTTAAATGTAAATAACTAAAACAAGACCAGCTAAATTAACCCAATGTTTTGATCTCAACACATCCGCGACATACCAAAGCAAATGGTCACGGCCACTGAACATTGCTTTGTCGCTGCCAGCCAGCCATATTAATCAAGCGATGCATAAAGTGTTTCTAAGATACACTACTCACACTTTCTATACAGACTTAACAGAGCATCAACTTTAGTTCCCTTTGAACCATTTCATTTGGATCCAAGTTGCCCCCAACCCCTGAGAGTTAGTGGTTTGCACTGTGCATGTGTGTGTGCTTGTGTTTGTTTGTATGTGTGTGTGTATGTATGTATGCATGTGTGCAGGAATGAGTGTGTGTGTGTGTGTGTGTGTGCATGTATGTGTGTGTATGTGTGTGAGTGTATGTATGCATGTATGCATGTGTGCAGGAATGAGTGTGTGTGTGTGTGTGTGTGTGTGTGTGTGTGTGTGTGTGTGTGTGTGTGTGTGTGTGAGTGTGTGTGTGTGTGCACGCGCGTGTGTGTACACGTGTGCGTGTGTGCATGCATGCATGTATGTGAGTGCATACATATTATGAGCATGCATGTCTGCACTAATATTGCATGCTTTAGTTGAATGCTGTCCACACATTGTGGTATAATGTATCTGAATCAGTGCTTGCACATAACATGTTTTCTTTTCTATCAGAAAGTCACTAATTACTTTGAAAGTGATGTAAACTGATACAAATAAAATTCATAGCAGAAAACCTGGAACAACAAAATCAACTCCTTTTATTTGAACAAAGTGCACACAATACTTTGTCCCTTTCCTCTTCCAGTCCCCTTTCACACACACAGATACACAGACACAATCATTCATCATAGGTTTTCCCTAGTCCCCAAAGGGATTCATCTTTTCTTTTCTTTTGTTGCTGATGTTGTTGAAACAGCTACTTGCAAGGTATGTGAAGAATGTATGACTGCATCATGTATGTTGTGTTGTGGATCGATCACCTTCTTTCCTACCAGCTGTTACACAAACCAATACAATACCTTCTACAGTTCTAGGGTATATTGTTATTAAGGGCCTTTACGTCTGCTAAGGGCAGCTATGTCTGTTAAGTTAACATGAAATTCTGCTTAACGTCCTCCGGTCTCGAACAGTCACATATGGGACATTAGTAGACATAAAGATGGTGGGAACGATCTTGGAGGCAATGCCCGGCAGCAGTGCAACACCATGAAAGTCCCAAATGTTTAACAATACAGATTGTATAAAAAGTCTGTTTAAGTTAACAGTAGTGAAAAAAAATTGTAGCATAAAATAATTAATAAATTATGTTTGCTTTATTTTAGTTAACAACAGTCACCTAAGCTGAAGCAAAACAATAATGCATAGGCTTATAATAGACTTAAAATACTTTCTTCATAAAGAATGACAGATTATAATAAGCTGTGACACTGACAGTGAAAATATACTAATAAGCTTAATAACTGGTTGCATTTTTTATATTTTTATCAAACATGATGAACGTGATTAATCACTATACTGAGTGACTCAGACCTCTTGTTTATGTAGCTCACTTTCAATTTTAGCTGACCTCCTTAACCCATGGATCCACCTATCTCTCAGCATTTTTTGATTGCCAGATCTCATGCTCTAATTATCAACAAATGTAAAGTAAAGCATGGGCAAGTTTAAACGAGAGATAAGATCTAGAGTGACAAAAATAAACAACACATTTTGAATGTGAAATCGTTGTGACAGGGCATTTCTAGATCAGGTGGTGAGGGGGCTAAATGGACAAATAAGGACATACAGGGGGCACATAAAATAGAACGGATAATTAAATCATTATGAAGCACACGCACTGCATTTTCTGCTCTGTTAATATGCCATGCTAATTAAGAAAATTATAGGTCTAAGACTAGAGCTGGGTACTGGACCGGTCTGCCCTACAAAATCCAAAGGGTAGGTTAGGCTAAGAAACCCTGTCTAAATAACCTTTTACACACTCTCTCTTTCTCTCTCTCTGTGTCTCTATTATAACACACTATACACACATAGGCCTACACACACACACACACACACACACACACACACACACACACACACACACACACACACACACACACACACAAACATGCACAAACACACATGTGCACACAAACACACACACAGAGTCACAGAGAGAGAGAGAGAGAGAGAGAGAGAGAGAGAGAGAGAGAGAGAGAGAGAGAGAGAGAGAGAGAGAGAGAGAGAGAGAGAGAGAGAGAGAGAGAGAGACAAAGAAAGAGCTCGACATATACACATAACCCCTTCTTATGCAACACACAGACCCTCGGACTCCTCAATAAGTTTATTCTCTGCTGGAGAACATCACTACATGTATAGAGAGAAGAAAAAAAGTTATGATATGAGCACAGAGATTTTTTCCCAGTCATTCTTTGAATTTGATATTAATTTACCTCCAGCTTGGGTCAATAATAGTAAGCTACTGTAATGACACTTATTTGTAAATTGATTATCTACAGCAACAGAACATTTACTATAGGATAATACTTTGTGATAATCTATGACTTCAACACTGAGAGGCATTTGCCTGGACATCAGTGCTGCAGCCTCTGTAACGCCACTGCCTCGTGGCCATAATAGTGGGGATGTCGCCTGGGCAAGTTATTTCCATACAAAATCAAGCCCAGTTTTCCAGAATAGTGGAAATCATTGTCAGACAAGACTGACTAGGAAACTGCAGAGGTGATAAACGTAAGGGTTGTCTGTTTCGTGAGTGTTATTTTGATCGAAATACGCTCACATCTTTCCTTCTGTTCATCTACAGGTCTGTCTAGAGTAGCACTGTGTAGAGTGGCACAGTGGTAGCGCGTTCACCCTGTGTCAAGTAAACCCGAGTTCGAACCTGGGTACAGGGGATTTTTCCTCTCACTTTGCACTAGGCCTTACGGTCTGAACGTAGTTTTTCGGATGAGACGATAAACTGAGGTCCCGTGTGCCCATGCACTTAGCACATGGTAAACCCAGTGGCAACGAAAAAGTTGTCATTTGGTCAAAATTTACCCCCCCCCCCCCCCCTTCCTTCCTCATCAGTCACACAAACATCACATGCAAAATTTTGAAATGGGTGGCACGCCTCTGGCTGCAACGCGTTCTCCAGGTGGGAGCAACCCGGATTTCACAGAGACACCTCTGTGACTATAAAGTACCTAATACCTAAATAATACCTATCTTCTTCTCTCTCTTGATTTTTAACAAGCATACAAACATAAGTGAGTTATTAGCAGGCATCCATGTACATCAGTCATGCATGTAGGGTTAAAATTCCTAGCTCGTTAAAATTCATAGCTCGCTACTATGGGAGTGACTATTTGCGACAACCACAAATTTCACTTTTTCGTTACTTGAACCATTTACCTAACCCTAACCCTAACTCTAGAAAAAAAGTGAAATTTGTCGTTCATGCTGAATGTCGCAAAATACCGCAAATAGTCAGTCTTATAGAATAGGGAGCTATGAATTTTAACGAGCTACGAATATTAACCCGACAATGCATACCCTACATACACAACCACGCACGAGGACACTGCACACACTTACCTTACGAGCCTATTTGTTTATTTAGAAAATTTACATAGCGCATAATCTTGAAGCTTTACATGTATCATGTATGCTTGCCGCACACACACACAACCACACACGCACGTACACATACATACATAATGTGAACATGCACACATACATGTGAACACACACACACAGTGAGCGTTAGTATTTCCAAGATATGACTCCGATTTATGACACTTGACAGTGGAGGGGGGACTGGGAGTTGAAGGGGAGGATGGGGGAGGGGGGATTTATATGTGGTTCTTGAAGGCTTCCACCGTGGCTGATGAAACTGCCCCCAGTGGAAGTGCGTTCCACTCAGCAATGGTGCGAGGGAAGAAAGACTGCTGGTGGTACAGAGTCCTGCATGCCGGCAGCTGGTAAGACTCAGCATGCAGGTGTTCGTAATCAAGAAACATTGATCTCTTTATACAAAAATCACCACTAATGAGGGCAAAAGGCTTATAGCCTATAGCCTTATGTGATGTGATGTGACGTGAACTGTTCCTCTATAACCTAAAAAAATATCTCAACTGACAACTGCACTCAAGTGACTCAACAGTTGAAACTCAGAATCTGTGTCACACTCAGTGTCAGTTTTGAAACTGGGTCTATGATAGTCTATCAGCTGAGGAATAAAATTCAGTACTTAAAATAAGCCACGGCAGGACAACTTGAGAAAAGTCAATGTGAGTATATAGTGCAGAACCTCTATAGAAACAAAATGTTTATTGATCTAGGCTACTCTTCTAGGCCTTCTTAGCAGACGAAAAGTAACAAGAAGCCGATGACGGAAGAAGGCGAAAGTGGTTCACGTCACATCTAGACCTAAAATTTACCTTTGATTCAGAGGCCGCACACGCACAGCAACTTTAACAGACGTCATTCTTGTGATCAATGCATGAACCAACTGTGTACACTGGTAAAAGCGTTCACATTCGATCTGGTTTCTGTTTCTTGAACGATATTTCTGTTGCTTCCATTCAAGACAATATCACTGGAAGCGGCCATATTGTGTGTTTACTCATGTGACAAAGGAGCGTATAAAAATAGCTCCCCACGTGCAGTTATGATCAAAGCGGGATGACTGGGAATGCAATAGTGGTGCATTGTTAGATCGCGGTTACATTCCATGGCCGTACTATTTCTGTTGTCTAGTCAAAGACACATTTTATGTTATGTTGGTCATGCAAATAAAATACAAACATTATACACAAGTTTGCTTGCGCATGTCTATGCACACACACACACACACACACACACACACACACACACACACATAAATATGTGTGTTTGTGTATGTGAGAGAGAAAGAGAGATAGAGTTTCCCCGGTTGATCTGGGGGGACTAAACGGTCGTGCATGACACTCTACATGCATCATGTGGGGCCCGGGTGTCCCTGGCCAGACTGGGGACATTTAACGGTTGGGCATGACCTTTAACTCGTCTTTCTCTCTGTCACCCCCCCCCCCCCCCCCACACACACACACACACACACACACACACACCCCCCCCCCCCCCCCCCCCCTCCCCCCCCCACCCCCTCCCAAATCAAATCTTCACATATCTAACTAACTTTTTTCGGTTTTAAATCTCATTAATATCTTTCTACATAGTAAACTGTGTATCTGTAAATATTTCAGTTATTTCCTGATTATCTTGCAATCATTTCTTTCTTTCTACTTCCCCATAATGTTATCATTTCGCTTTGTACTCTATCTTTTGCTATTTCTCTCTTTTTCGTACTACCCCCTAACGTGCAGCAGAATCTTCAACGTGGTGAAGTTGGCTGCCTAAGGAGAAGAAGAAGAAGAAGAAGAAGAAGAGAGAGAGAGAGAGAGAGAGAGAGAGAGAGAGAGAGAGAGAGAGAGAGAGAGAGAGAGAGAGAGAGAGAGAGAGAGAGAGAGAGAGAGAGAGAGAGAGGTAATTTTCTTGACATATAAAAATAGCACAAATAGGAGCTTGTATACCAAGCATACAAGTCTGTCTGTGTGAGTGTGTGTGAGTGTGTGCATGCGTGTGAGAGAGAGGAGAGACATGTAATGTTCTTCAATATGTAAACATAATTATTATGATTGACATGTGATTAGTGTTTCATGTGTGTGCTGTGTAGGTTTGTCCACCTTTTTCTCTGGTGGTGACCAACTTCTCCAGACATATTTTGAAGACATATTTTGTTTGAGAATTAAAAGAAAATGAAAATTACTTAATTCTGGACTGGGGGGGGGGGGGGGGGGGGGGAGAGAGACTACAGGGGGCTGCCCCCAGTCGATCCCAGACATTACATTAGCATGGGTGCTGCTGGGAAATTTCCAAAATCCTGCAAGGGGCGGAGTGAAAGGGAAGAGCACACACACACATTTACTGCTCTTTTTTCACCCCTCTAAACTAGTACAAGTGCTACATTTCTTTGAATATAGCAAATGCTTATATAGGCCCTTTTCATTGTACAAGTGTGTGTGTTTGTAAGAAAATGCTTCTCAAATTCTCATAATCTGGCGATGCCGGCTCTAGGCAATTTAAAAATCCTGTAATTCAGGACATCCAGTAAGAAGGAGCATCCATGCATAAGTTAATGCCCAGGCTCCTAGACAAACAAACAGATCCATAACTAAGGGGTGGGGAGCAATGGGGAAGGGGGTTGGGTGGGAGGGGGCTGGTTGATGGATGGTTTAGAAGAAGGCTGGAGGTTGAGAGCACTGCTGGAGCAGACCCTCGTCCAAGATGTATGAGGGGGCTGGTTGCTGGATGGCTTAGAAGAGCAGGCTGGAGGCTGAGAGCACTGCAGGAGCAGACCCTCGTCCAGGATGTGGGAGGGGGCTGGTTGCTGGATGGCTTAGAAGAGCAGGCTGGAGGCTGAGAGCACTGCAGGAGCAGACCCTCGTCCAGGATGTGGGAGGGGGCTGGTTGCTGGATGGCTTAGAAGAGCAGGCTGGAGGCTGAGAGCACTGCAGGAGCAGACCCTCGTCCAGGATGTGGGAGGGGGCTGGTTGATGGATGGTTTAGAAGAAGGCTGGAGGTTGAGAGCACTGCTGGAGCAGACCCTCTTCCAAGATGTATGAGGGGGCTGGTTGCTGGATGGCTTAGAAGAGCAGGCTGGAGGCTGAGAGCACTGCAGGAGCAGACCCTCGTCCAGGATGTGGGAGGGGGCTGGTTGATGGATGGCTTAGAAGAGCAGGCAGGAGGCTGAGAGCACTGCAGGAGCAGACCCTCGTCCAGGATGTGGGAGGGGGCTGGTTGCTGGATGGCTTAGAAGAGCAGGCTGGAGGCTGAGAGCACTGCAGGAGCAGACCCTCGTCCAGGATGTGGGAGGGGGCTGGTTGATGGATGATTTAGAAGAGCAGGCAGGAGGCTGAGAGTGCTGCTGGAGCAGACCCTCGTCCAGGATCTGCGGCATCAAGGTGGTGTAGTAGTCTGGACTCAAAAGACAAGGATGGTGCTGCTATATTTTCAGGCAGTTGATTCTACTCAATTCCACATTTTGAGGAGTGTCTGCATTTCTCCAATGAAGATAGCATGTTTAGCATTTATGTGTGTGTTGTGTGTGTGTGTGCATGTATGCGCATGTACCATTCACACATGAGGGGGATGCACACACAAGACAGGAAGATGTCTAGATAGGAAAAGTTCTAATCACTCATTCACACAACCACACTCCCATAACATTGTGTCTTTCACATGCATTAATTTTTATTATTCAGAGCAACACAGTTCACATCCAACACATTGAGTCAAGGTAATATTCTGTAAGATATGACTGTAGAGATCGCTCGTTATTCACATTTATTGACACTTCATTTCCATATACTTTTTTTTTATAGTAAAAGTGAGTGGTGTTGATCTCAATAAAATGCAAAATCATTTGAAATGAATAGAAATCAAGCCTGTGCACCTTAATTTTTGTAGCAAAAAATATATACATCAAATCAAAGCATCTTTAATAATGCATATAAAAATTCCCCTCCCCCAGCGTTCTCTCTCTCTCACACATTTTGAATCTGTTCCTCTCTCTCACATTCTGAATCTTTTATCCAAGGAGACTCATGTCTATTATAAGTTTCAAACACAATATGTTCAGTTACGAAATCAAGTTCTATTTGGCACACAATCACTACAAATTGTAATTGGTGCCCAATCACAATGGCTGCAACTTTTTACTAAGGAAACAGTCATTTAAGTTACACCATATATGCACTCACCTGTACAAGTTTTACTATGTCCATGATTTAGTACAAACACATTCATTTTTCCAAGCAAACAGCCACTCATATTTCACCAAGCACACATTCATACAAGTCTTGCCATTCTGATTCACAAACTCAGACAAGCTTCACGCACACACACACATACAAGTTTTATCAAGCAGAAACTCAAAAAACAATGCATGCACTTTTTTTTAAATGACCTGTACTTTCACAACTAAAATTCTTTCATGCAGAATCACATTCATATATACACTCCTTTAAAACAAAATATTATAAACATGTAAGCATATGTGTCTAAACCAGCAACTTGCATGAAATTCTTAATCAGCTAAAACTAAACGGAAATAAGCTTATTACTGCAGGAAACTGAATTGCAGTTATTTTAAATACCAATCCTAAATGTTATCAAAAAAGCAGATCAAACTTTCAAAAGATTTACATACTCATTTAAATATAACTAGGAAACACATACATACATACATGTGCGCTACTAATAATATATTGTAACAAAAAAACTAGTTGAAAGTTTTCAAAACAAATTGTTCATTGTTAATACTGATATACAACTAGTCTCAAATAATGTATCAGATTACTGGGACATCTCACATGACAGATAATAATCTATCAAATCATCTGATATTCTTCTTCTTCTTCTATCGCTCAGTTTCCTGTCCATTATGAGCGCAGATGCGTCATGCTGCCGTTATGCGCCTAACTAAAAAATAGTTAGGCCCAGCAAGTCCGACTTCGGCTGGAGGAAATCTTTTGGAAAGTGTTTCTTTAAATAGGCAGGAGAGTAGACCGGTAAGGCAGATAGATGATGACAGGAAACAAAAGGAAAAGGCAGAGTCAAAGAGAGTGACAGATTAGAGGATGTTACAAGTACAGAACTTCCACAAGGTGGGGGAATTATTTATACAAAAGACACCCCCCCCCCCCACCCCCCGGTATCCCGACGGGGAGAATCATCTAATATGAAAGTCAGCAAAACAAAGTTCATAGAGGAAGAACATCTGTTTGCTATCCTTGTGGTCTTGTTTGTAGCAGGTCCCCCTGAACATTATTATAGATTATTACAATCTATGTTTTCTTGCACACATAATTTGAGTAACACAAATATTTAACTTGTTGATGCTGGCTTCTACCTATCTAAAAAGAAAATGTTTGGCAACTGAACGGAGGATTAATTAACTTTTCTGGGGTAGTAAAGTGGGTATGGGAATTTTAAGCACTCTTTTTTTCTTTCTTTTTTTAAGTTTATAGGATGCTAAACTCATCATCATCCCTTTTTTGGGGGGGAGGGGGGAGGTGTATTTACAGAGCACATGATTTAAAAGTGGACACAAAAATTTATAAACTTGAAAAACATAATTCTTTGGAACTTCAGCTAATCATCAGCTATTTGAAAGGGTTTTTTTAATGTTTAGAATTGTTTGAATAATGCAAAACTTACCATATACTGTCTTTCTTTGCATGACATTTCTATCATCTTGATTAGAAAGAAAGAACATTCCCCAGCCACCCCCACTAAATCAAACACTGCTTGCGGCAAATGTCTTAAAGGGGCACCCTGACGGATGAGTTTTTGCAAGAAACACATCGAGATCACCAGGAAAACACCTTTTACAGAGATCGCAACTCACTTTGCTCTGGTTTCCTAGAAATCAAATCAGCGATTCCTCCTTGGCAGAGGTGCTGGGAGTCAAATTCTTTCAGTGAAAGAGAAAGCATGTGCCTTCTCTTTTCTAATGGCCGCCTGAGTTAGACCAAATCGTTTGCACAAAATTTTCACAATACAAGCCTTTTTATACAGTTTACCAAAAGGAGTTTCGCTCACAACAAAGGAAGTAGCTCCTTTCTTTTTCCTGCACTACAAAGAAGAAAAAGCTTCAACACCCTGAGTGGCCTCCACCCACCCCGTCCAAAATGGCTTATCTCTCCAGCAACTCTGCCAAGGAGGAATCGCAGTTTTGACGGTTTGAGTTATAGGAAACCAGAGCTAAGTGAGTGTTCCTTGAAAAGGCTGTCTTTCTGGTGATCTCGACATGTTTCTTGCCAAAACTTGTCCGTCAGGTTGTCTCTTTAAAGTACCACAACATCCAAACAGATTCTTGCCAATGCGGAATACATGCACATCTCAACACAATCGTCCAAGTCACAATTTTGTGTTTGATTTGTGGTGTATTTCGGAAGACTTGCAGCTTTGAAAGGCATTTTACAAACACTTTGAAAATCATAAAATTAATGTTCACATGATTTTTCCAATGTACAAAATATATAGGCATTTTACAAAAATATGCAGCAAACCAAAGAATAATCAACATGTTGTTTTCAGCTGCTTTCTGTGCATCAGTCAATGCATTTCCAAGCTGGAATGGCAGTTCAAAATGAATAGACAAAGGTCAAAAGACAAGAGTTCGTAAGTGAAAAATATACATATACAGTGGAATCCGCTTTATCGGCCTTTGGATAATCGGCCAAAGCCGCTTAATCAGCCAATTTCCTATGGAACGGAATTTTTTCTTCTTAAGCATGTGTTATTTTGTTAGTTTTTATGGCCAAAGCTGAAATCTTCAATTTCGCTTTATTGGCCACTTTTTCTCTCTAATTTTTCCTCTTTACCCCCCTCCCCGTTAAAATCACTCAAGAAAACAAAATCATTGTCTTTTACTCGTGCTTCTGTCAAGTTGTAGGATTAATAAAGTGTTCACATACAGTACACATACACTGTACTGTATGAACTCTTGTGTTTTGACAGATTTTATTCATTTCAATTTGTCTCTCACACTGGAAGTCACTTCACACTAAGAACTGACAGCTGACAGGATGGTCAAACGCAACGATTACAATCTTTTACAAAAAATCGACGTCTCGATGTTCGCTTTATCGGCCGATTCGCTTTATCGGCCACATTTTGCCTGGTCCCAAAAGTGGCAGATAAAGCGGATTCCACTGTACACTAAAAATGAGGTGTTGATGACAATTTAAATATATATACAATGAAAAGTCATGACCATTTTACTTAACAAAAAAACAGTCAAGTTCAACAAGAAATAACAAGGCAAACTCAATAAAAATAAAATCACATAATTTTGGTTTGTCTTTTTTTAGCTGAGTGGAAAACTAACAAACAAAAACAGATTGTTCATCCTGCCTCTGACTTGATTACACATTTAGTTCAGTAAGCAGAACAGATAACTGACTTTTAAAAAATATCTATTTATGTGTATAAATTCTATTGCAATTCTTTGTTATATGGCTGCCCTCAAACTCTAATCCAAAAACTTCAAAAAGCAGCAGCAAGACTGATCTTCAAATTCCTATTTCCGCTCACATTCAATACAAAGTTGCATGCCTCACCTTCAACTCTGTCAATGGCACTGCCCCTCAATATTTTATCAATATCATTCAAACTTACACCCCTGCTCAGATCTTCTTCCGATTCACGCCTGCTTTCTACTCCTCGTGTTAAAAAAACAAAATCCTTCGGAGAATCCTCTTTTTCACACTGCTCCTTCAGTCTGGAATGGCTTACCACACAGTGTTCGCCATTTTTCCACAGTTCAGTCTTTCAAGACTTCTTTGAAAACTCACCTCTTTGATGCTTCATACCACTAACCGCTCACATCTTACCTTAAATCCACATGCTTCTGTTTCAGAACCTGAATCATGGATATGTGTGCTTGCATGCAAGTGGGGGTGGTTGAAATGGGATAGGTGTGTGCGTGTATGCGCACGCATGACGTGTGTGCGTGCGGGGTGTGTGTGTGTGCGTGTGTGTGTGTGAATGCCCATTGATTATTATGCGCACGCGTATGTGCGTGCGTGACTGTGTGCTTCTCTATTAGTGTGTGTGTTTGCGCAATAACGTAGCTCATGAACTTTGATTTCCCTTGCAATTTTGTTTCTTTTCTTATATTGTAATATTGTTTCAAATTTTGTGGTTATGAACAGGGCTTTGTTTAAATAATATTATTTTATGAAATTTGATGTGATTGTAGCGAGTAATGTGTATGATGACTTATTTGTGTTTCATTGTCTATGTAAAGCGCTTTGAGCTCCCTGCAAAGCGCTATATAAATGTTCAGTATTATTATTATAAAATGTCCAAATAAGCCGAAATAAGGACAAAGTCCCAATACCTTTTTCTGCAATCTTCTAAACATATCCTGATCGTAGCTACACACCCAATCAACAGCAGGGTGGGCAGATAAGGTTTCCAAATCTGAACAAGCAAAAGATCTGTATCCCCATGATTGACTATCAACTTTGTAGCTCCTGTGCATTGTAGCTCCTGTGCATGCATTCCTTCTTAATCGTGCTGAATGAAAGTTAGGTTTTAAGTCCACTCGGCTGCAAAACAGCACATATGGGACATACCATCAACCAGCCATCATTCAATGCTCTGAGCAGATCCTGGAGGTACTGCAATACCAGGTCTAGCTTAATTATGTTGTTACAGATTCTCCTATTAAAAGGCATGAACATCTGCACTTTAAAAAAATGCATAAATACAATTACTAGACAGTTAAAATCATATAAGCAATTTATTCATGGTTTGAACAGAACCAACGCAAAAAGAAAAGAAAAAGATTTGCTCACAAAAAGTGACCACCATTCACTGCAGTTAAACACTGATTTAACAAAGAAAAATTACTCTTTCAACATAAGCAAATATTTACATTCAGCACACATGTTTGGTTGAGAACTAGAGGAAGCAACACACACATACACACCAATATGACAACTACAAACTATACAAAGAGTGAAAAAAAAAATGGCATCAACATATCCAATGACGCAACAGAGTCAAAAATGTTTTTGAGGGTAAAAACTGGCAAGATAACAAAAACCACCCTCTAATTCTACAAACTTAGTGCCTAGAAAGCACCAATCAGCACTGGGTTTTCACTCCATCTTGAGCAAACATCCGTTAAAGTCACGTGAACACTTTAAAAAAAAAGGGACAACAAGAAGCAAAGTATGATTAATAATTAGTTTATAAAAAAAAATGATCCATGACACATAGAACCCCATCTTTTCCCAAAACAGAAAAGCCATGACAGCTTTCCTTTCTTATTAACTGCAGTGAACCATTTCAAGAGATTTATAGCAGCGAAATCTCTATAATGCAGGCACAGAAGATTGAAATTACGAAGAGAATCCAAATTTTGATCAATATTGATTTGCAACAGATCTTGTATAAAAAAAACCCCCACTACTGTCAGTAGCTGTAACTGTAACAGCACTGGTAGCAGACAAGGAGATCATACACTGATACAGTGATGGTTGAGATAGCTGTAGGACTTGTCCTCGAAAACTTGGTATCATCATGTGAAACAGAACAAGTAGAGTCTTGGGACTAGAATGGCTGAGTCATGGATGATGATGCAAACTGGATAATAATAATAATAACAGTACATTTATATAGCGCTTTACCTCAGATGAGCCCAAAGCGCTTTACAATCAATTATTCATCAACAGATAACAAAAAACAAGATTCAAGAGTGACACCAACCACCAACAGCGCATATGCAAAGCAACTCTCTCTCTCTCTCTCTTTAACACACACGCACGCACGCACGCACACACGCACACGCACACGCACACACACACACACACACACACACACACACACACACACACACACACGCACGCACGCACACACACACACACACACACACAATTATTGACGCCAACTCATTCATACCCCATTCGGTAAGCCACAGCAACTGAGCCGCATGGACTGACCACATACACCAACACACATACACAAACACCCTCACACACAACGTACGCACGCAGACAGACACACAGACACGCACACAAACACATTAAACGCATTAAACTGTGGATGGGCTTGGCAGAAAGTCTCATTACCTGACAAACGCCTTAAACATAATCTCAGGTGGGTTATTAGGTCTCATAAAGTCTTCTAGAAGACTGTATGCAACAGAGACCAAGCACGATCCCATACACTGTGTGGTGTATCTGCAGACCGTTCGTTGTGTTTATCTCCTGACTGGATCACCCCTACAGCACAGCTTAGTCTCCAATGTGGGCAGAAAAGAGGAGAGAATGTGGAAAGGGATAGGGGGGGGGGGGGGGGGGGTGTTGTAAGAAGCTTAGCATTAGGGGATGAGGGGGGGGGGGGGGATAGGCAAAGCAAAATCAGAAAAACACTAGGAATGCAAGATGAATCGCAAAGGGGGAAGGGAGAGAAGATAAGACACAAAAGTGACAGAATTGGTGTGGAAGTTGGTGAAGTCAAAGGTTAAAAGGGATTCAGGGAAAGGAGGGGGTAGACATTGCAAGAAAATATTAAAATATAAGGGCTGAGGCTACCAGGAGAAAGGGTCAGGGAAGGGGGGGGGGGGGAGGATAGAATGAGGGCACAATGGATTGGGTTGGGACGAAGCAGGGTGGAAGGACTGAAGGTTAGAAGAGTCACAAGAAACAAGATGTCACAATCGTTGACGTCATGTAATGTTCAATCTCAAAATGACACAACTTGTCACGATCACGACTAATCATGTAATGCTGAATCTCAAAACGACACAACTGTGCAATCAACACTTCAGGAGGGATGGGGGGAGTGGAGCATGATGGTAGAATCTAGTGGAGCACTAGCAGTGCAGGGTTGCAGTGGTGGTGGAGGTAAGAGGAGCACTAGAGTGGACGGGAGGTCGGATCAATGGCGGAGGCTGTTGTAAAACAGTCTTCTGTGGCACCCCTGGCCTGCAAAGAAGAAATAAAACCACATTAGGACTCCATCATAATAAACAGCTATGTAAACATATTATGGCTAACAATGTATCACACATTACCATCATTAAAGACCCACCATGTCACGTGTCAAAATAACGGTTTTCACATGTTTTCCCTCTTATAGCTGGTAAAAAATCTCAAGAAATCTTTCTAGCATAAGAGGGAATGTAACACGTGACATGGGGGGTCTTTAAGCCCAAACTAATAAGACATTTAAAACTCATTTTTGATTCATCAGCCAACACAAAAGAGTATGCTTGCTGGTAGAAGGGATGAGACTGCTAAGCTTCAGAGAAAAGAAAATGGAAGATGCAAGATCAACTGGACTGATGGGCATACATCTCCGAAGACAGAACTTTTTTTAAAGTCTCCAGTACTCTTGCTCTTTTTCCTCTATTTAATTCAAAGATATTCTAAAAGGGTAAGATGGATTACAAGCTCGGCGAACCGGGCTGATAGTTATCGTTAGTGCGGATGTGTACACTATTCACAGTGGAGGCTATCCAAAAACTCAGACTGGAACTTGAACGGAGAATTCAACTGGCCTATCGATGTGTAAAATGTGTCATGTTTCAAAGGGACATAACCAGTGTTTCTGTCCTCACTACTCATATAGGGAAAAGAGACCGGATGTTTATCTTCCCCTGTACAGTCTTTGATTTAATTGTACTTACAATTAAATACAAAAAGAGAAAACATGCAGAACATTCTCTTCATTCTTTCCGTATGTCATTTGCACAGACAAAATCAAAACACACAAAGACAAAATGTAACATAAACACACAAAGGGGCAAACCTGTTCTTTCGGAAACTGTTACAGTGGAACCTCCCTTATAAGACCTCCCATTATAAGACTCCCTCCCACATAAGACCTACTTCTCTGAGACATTGCCCTTCATTGTAAGTATTTAAACTGAAATCCAGGGCCCAGAAATCTTTTATCCCTTCCTCTATCCATTTCTTAAACCCATCATGAATCTTTCAAAATTGTTGGCTCTTACTGATCGCCAGCATGTGTGTTTAAGTAAAGTGTGAGTGTATGGGAGGGGAGGGGGGGGGACGAAATAGAGTGTGTACCCTGAAGGTGTGCAATACGTTTATGACTGTGATTTTGGTCTTTGTTCAATTAGATATCATACATTTCTTTGCATTTTAAATTGTGCTTGTAAATATGATAATGCATGTGTGCTCTATACCTTTAATCTTCTATGCCATATTATAACCGTTCAATGTATTTTATTGTATGTTTAATGTCAATGTCTATGTTATAATCGTGGCACCTGGACGCAATTTCTCTTTTCAGAGATAATAAAGATGTTTTGATTTGATTGATTGATTGATTGATTAAAATTACCTCCCTTATAAGACCTCATTTTGGATGATTTTTGAAGGTCTTATAAGGGAGGTTCCACTGTATTGTGTATCTCCAGCAAGGACCGACTCACCTGGTGGCGGAGGAGGGTGCAGCAGCTACATGGCCAGCAGAGATCAGGGGAGCAGGTTGAGATAGGAGAGGAGGGGGAAGGGGGTGGGCGCTGCTACCAGTTCCATTGACGTGGGGGGCTGGCTTTCCATGGTTTAGACCATTGCTGTTGCCCGCAGCTCCATCCATCTGAAGCAATACAGCAAGTGCAAAAGTGTGTGTGTGTGTGTGTGTGTGTGTGTGTGTGTGTGTGTGTGCGTGCGTGTGTGTGTGTGTGTGTGTGTGTGTATGTATGTGTGTGTGTGTGTGTGTGTGTGTGTGTGTGTGTGTGTGTGTGTGTGTGTGTGTGTGTGTGTGTGTGTGTGTGTGTGTGTGTGTGTGTGTGTGCGCATTTCAATTGCTATTGTCTTACAAGTGAACAAATTAACGAAGTTGGTTCTTAATAATCCAAAGATAATGTTTTCCATATCAGCTGCTTTTAGGTCTCAATTGAAACAGTTTTAACATCCAAAACATTTTGTGGGGTTAATCAATTAAAGTTTATTTCAATTAAGTCAACAATTTCATTTTGGGTTTGAAATGTTCAGTGCAAAGTCCTTGATCTACCACTGAGGAAGCACAATCGACCCCTTAAATTTCTCAGCAGGCTTCAGCTACAGTCAATAACGACAAAACATTGTACTTCACTGACCTGAGATATATTCTAGGTATCAGGTACTTTTTTAGGTATTAGGTACTTTATAGTCACAGAGGCGTCTCTGTGAAATTCGGGTTACTCCCACCCGGAGAGCGCATCGCACCCAGAGGCGCGCCACCCAATTAAAAAATAATAATGTGCATGCGATTTTTGTGTGACTGATTGTGTGACTGACCTGAGATATACTCTTGCCGTCCTGACAGGTCAGCAGTGAGGCAGCTGGGGCAGAGTTAGGAGCAGGATCTTCGGAGATGAACTGAACCCCATGCTCAGCCTCATATTCAGCCAGCACCTCATCAAGGTTGTAGCGTCGACGGAAGTTGATGAAGAAGCTGCGGACATGTGCCTCCAGTTTGTTTCCAATCACCTCTGCGATAGCCTTGAAGTCCTTGCCATACTTACGTACACCTGTCGAATTCAAGACATAAGACATAGAGTCCTGGCTATGTCGAAATTATATCTCAGGTTCTACACCTCTTATGGGCAATATTTGCAAATCCTGCTTTAAGGCTTCCTGCTACCGCTTAGGAAAAAGAAACAGATCTGCCCATCACAGACGCACACATGATCAAGGAAGAAAAACACAAAATGTTTAACCTAAATACCTTCACCACCACCCCCAAACATATCTCTCTCACACACATACACATATATATGCACCACACTTATTTGTCCCCTTACATTTTCGTAAATCTTTTACATGCAGTAACTAACTTGAGATGTTGTTAATGTGTTAATTTACCTTTCCAACACTAGCAAGGAAAGGCTTGATTAAAGTTGATAGATGTGGTCTAAAACCATTGTTTTAGATTTCATAAGAAATGACTATACAGATCTAAAATTTTAAAAAAAGAAATGATATAACAAACACATGAGGCCAAACTGCTTTCACTGTTCTAGTCTTATTTCCAGGAAAGGAGAAGTGAACTAACCTTGAACTGCCAACAACAGATCTTCGTTGCTCCATTTGGAGTTGATTTTATGCGGCAACTGCAATTAAAAAAACCAACTTATAAAAACGATCGATAATGTTAAATTCTATCTTTCACTCTTTCATTACTCTACAAAATACTTTCACAAAACTTTTCTGTGGTGGTAATGTTAAACACTGAAACTGGTCAAATGGATATTGGCAGACACAGAAAAAAAAAGACATGTTTGCTGTTTCTCTTAACTCTTAAAAAAAGAAAAGGAAAATCCTGACAAGACACACTATTTTCCGTATACTAGCTGATTCACAAATGGATGACAAGAGCTCTTGTCATTTACCTGGCTTATCTTATGTATTCTGGTGCTGCATCTGACACATTTGGGTAAGCTAAAGGCACTGATCATAGTTTCTTAAATAATAGTTGAATTTTTTTTTTTTTTACATAGCCATGCTCGTGAATACACACACACGTGCGTGAGCACACGCACACACACACACAGTTACCTCAGCAGGCCTGAATTCGTTGATTCCTGTGCCCAGTTTATGTTTTTGTAAACTCAGCATCTGTTTGTTGTTCTGAACCTGCACACAGGTCAAGGTCACTGTTAGGCAATAATATGCTGTATTTGTATTTTGTATCATTTCTTTTGGGCTGCTCTCACCTGGAGAGCATGTGTTGCAGTGCAGAGCCACCCTCTTGTTCTTGGGTTTTTTTCGGGGGGGGGGGGGAAGGTGGGTCGACTCCGGAATCTTCTTTCTTCTTCTGCGTTCCCAGGCCAAAAGGCCACAATGGGTACGTATGTGTCCGTTTTCCAGTTTACACTGGTCTACTCGCTGCATTCAGCCGACACATTCCGATTTTGGAGGAGCTCAAAGGAAAAAAATGTATGGAAGATTTGTTTGGGAAAAAAGGCAGGAGAATGGGCCAAAAAGATAGTAGATGACACAAAGCAAGGAAAAAGGCAGAGTCAAAGAGAGAGACAGATTAGAGGAAGCTACAAGCACAGAACTTCCAGAAGGTGGGGGAACTATTTGTACGGAAGATCCCCTGGTATCCCCATGGGGGACTCCGGAATTTGGTACATACCAGGCAGCAGAATTTCTCCCCGCTCTTACCATCTTTCAACTGGGAGTTGGGAGTAATAGTTTTGATGGATATAGAAAAAAAGCTACTAACAAGACTACATTTTCATTCCAATATAGGTGAAAATGATCGACTGAACACAGAGTTTTGCTTTTTCTGCTTTTTAACCCCATCCCTGCCCAGTCCCCTGTCTACTACAGGATGCGTCATGTCATTGATGACGTCATAACTTTTGATGTCATAGCCCTGGAATGATATTTTTTGGTTTAGACAAGTCAAGAAAGATGTATCTCTAGACCATTTTCTCAGATTGAGTCTAATAGGTCTCTTTTAAATTTCATAATAACAAAAATCGATAATTTATCTGTTTTCCTCTGGCAGTGAAGGGGCGAATCTCTGAATGTTGTCCATTGAGACTCCCTCAGTCCCTGTCTGGTGCTGCTTCCTGGCACTGACCTGTCGTTTGAAGGAGGCGATGTCTGAGTCCAGAGCCTTGAGGACGGTGTGGGTCTGGGGCTGGGACGAGGTCACCAAGGTCTCCAGGTCTTTGCCGTCCAGGAACATGCCCTTGGGGGGACG